>CATIWR010069246.1:0-34852 GCA_949677035.1 Omphalea diandra
GTTGAAAGTTAAACAGTTTTGCTTTTAGTCCATTTTCTTCATTCCTTCATCACCTTCGTCCATCCTCTAATTTCTAGATGCTTTTTATACTTTTAGATGAGCCCTCAAACAGCTTTATTTATGATGCTATAATAAGCACACAACATGAAATAATTTATCATATAACTATGCAAACACTACATATATGTTCAAGTATCCTAAATGCAACGATGCAATTGTCATTATCGTGTTTTTACAATTCACATGTCTAAATGATTATTTATCCTGTGCATATGTTCATATGAGATTTCATATCATTTGATACAGTGCATATGCTCATATGTGATTTCATATCATTTGTGCAATGAATATATTCATGTGATAGGGATGTTACAAGCATTCTATCTTGCCTGTGACAAGAGTTGCAATCCATGACTCCATATGAACTTCATATTCTATCATGCCCGCAACACTAGTCATGGCCTACAACTTCGATAACACTGAGAGTGACTTTTGAGCCTTAAAAGTCAACTATTTAAAGGCCCTATAAAATTGAAATTTAAGGGTTTTATGGGGAACTTTTCTTGGGAGTTCTTAGCGTTAGGAATAACCACTTTAATAATTATTTAGAAGGAAGGAGAAACAAATGACTTTATATTTAAAATGCAAAGGATTGAAGAATCCAATGACATGGATCTTCTCTTATATTTCTTATTTCTAATCTAAGTTTTATCAAAATCTTTCATATTTCTTGTTTATTATTGATTTCAAATATGACGAAAGGCTAAACTCCTTTCCTAGGATTGGGTTGGAACTTACAATGGTGTCAATTATGATTTAACTTTCTATTTTTATGAATGAATAAGACATGATTTCATTTAATGGCTATGCGCTTAATGCTTATGATGAATATTTAGCCACTATTTTTATAATTTAAATGTTAAGAGAAGTAACAAGAATTGAAGTTTGGCATTGGAAAATCAAACATGGACTAAGTTTACTATAGTTTATAGATAGTTTCTTGACTAAGGGGATTCAAGGTTTATCACAAACCTTGATATGTTAATGTGTAAACTTGCCATAAGAATAGGTCTTATTTCATGCTAACATCATCATAATCAATTTGAGAAAAAGTTTTAGGAATATTTAGAACAACCTCCCTTAACTCCATCCATTAATGAAATAAACATAAAGTCCATTGATATATTTACATCCATTGTAAAGGATAACCTAACCCTAGGTCTTTATTATTATCATAATAATATATTTATTATCTTTAGTTATTTTCTTTTTAGATTACCTTTTTCATCAACATCATATCTTACTTTAATCGTTAGTATTTAATAGCCTAGTCCATATGGATACAATAACTCTTCTCCATACTATATCTTGAATGTGTAGTTGTATAATTATTGATCAAAAGGCGTTAGACAACTCTTTCTAATCCTCTTAGACTATCTTGGACTATGTGAAATAGCATGTCTTTAAAGACCCATCTAACGAAAACTTAAATAGATCTAACATAGTCTCAAGTGTGACCCTTATGACTCTCATGGTGGGTACATAGAACTGAATGTGGTTCTTTTGGTCTTGTGTCATTATAAACTTCAGGATCTTAGGCATTCAAAAGTTAGTAGGAGGCTTTTATTTTTTGCAAGCTAGTAGCTCCTCAATATCTGATCCTTATTTTATCCCTTTTACCATCTAGAGTCTTATAGATCTTCTCTAGTTGTTTGGAAAAACCATATACCTTAGTGGTATCTTTGCCATCTTGTATATCTCTCTCCGATGCAGGTAACATGGTAACTCTTTTACTATTTTCTGTCTATGATAATCTTTTATCCAGGTCATCATCTATGACTACTAAGAGTAGGGTATCTATCAAATCTTTCCACTTATTCGCTTTGTTGGAAAAAGCCTCACTATTCTTTACCAATATCTTATTTAGGCACCGATGCACCTTCTCTATAACATGGTTCTCCATCATACAACTAAATTTTGCTCTCATACTTTCCATTAGTTTTAACTGAAATATTTGGTCAATCTGCTCTATAGATGTTAATAATTTTATGTTTTAAACTAGACTAGGTGTTTTTCTCTTTTGGTTAATTTCTTTCCTCTCTTTCTATAAGAAGATCTAGATGGACCTATGATGGTTGCAAATTAAAAGTTATCATAATGATGCATGAACAGGTAGATATATGCATGTATGCATGAAATGCTCATGTTATTCATATAAAAACATAGATCCTCAAACCTTATTCCTCCCAATCTCAAGGTTTAATGACTCTTTCTTAGGAATAGTCCATTCAATTATTAACAGGTGATAGTGAACATGTATGGTCCCCTGAAGCAGGTATGGTGGGTAAAAGAGCACTACACAATGTTTGTAAAAAGGATTATGATTTACATAAAAAGGTTATTTTTACATAAATGAGGCATTTACATAGAAAATGGGAGCCTATTTTACATGTGGGGGATGGGATGTATACAAATGCTTATATTGAGAGTTTCCATTTACAAGGTAGAGAATATGGCATACAAATACTTATAATGGGGGATTCTACTAACATGGTAGGGTATGGGGTGTACACAAATATTTACATCAAGGGATTCTATTTGCAAGGCCTATATATGATTTTTAGGTACCTTCATTTGGAAGAAAATAAAAGAAGCAAAAGAGGTATCTTATTCCATTATGTTATAGTTCCTACATCAGCTTATAGGTTTAAAGGGTTACTATAATAGATGGTTCTCACAAACTTAGGGGTTCTCATATACCCTCATATTTTACATATTCGAAGAACTTGGCTTATGAGTGATAAGCCCTTCGTACCATCTCCTAAGCCTAAATAAAGCTTAGGATTAAGTTTGAAGAACCTATTGGCTAGATAAGGGGCCAACCTAAGGTATGAGATTTATGTAAAATCTACATGAATGTAGTGGATAATTTAACTAATAAGGATAAAAATTATAAAAATGCACCAAAGATTATGATGCTTAAAGTCAATTTTGTTAGTCTTAAGTAGAGTTAACATATGAGAGCCTTTAGTTTTATGACTATACTTGAATGAGTGGGATCTTACTTACGACTCCTAACCTTTTTTACCATTAGGGGGTTAAAAGGGTGTAGGGTCATAATTTGGTATAACCTGGTTTGGTTGGCGCATGAAGGGATCAATGGGGGATCTAGCGGAGGGCCTCTTGATAGGTAGAATTCCTTATAGAATCAAATGACCAATGAGGGAACTGAGGGATAATACTTTGATAGTATCCTAAATGCTAAACTAAAGTCACCACCTAACTTTGATTGAGATAAAATTTTGAGCAAGGAAGGGTTATGGTCCATATAGGTCAACTAGAAACCCATCTTCACCCATCAAAGATTGAGTTGGATATGACTTGGAAAAAAAGGTTAGGCACCCTTAAATTACTCAAATTTTGAGATATGGACTTTAGGAATATTTAGTTCACACTTATAAATTTTATCCTCATCAATTGCTTAGTTCATTTTAGAATGGCCCTAATCATACATCTAGTGCATGTCCATTTAACCATACCAAGTAAATAATAGAATCATTCACCATGGGGATGAAAATACATAATCAAATAAAAGGGTGTCTTCATGCAATTTATAAATAGACATAAAATATGCAATTATTGGCTTTCACAACCTACAAAATCAAGCACAAATTAATCCTTAAAATGAAGAAACAAAACATGAAAAGAGGCAGCCCCTGTGTCTAATTAAGTAAACTAACATACAGGGAAAATATCATCTTTACCTTAGTCAGGGAATACCTTGGCAACTTACCTTAAGATGCTTACGAATAATTAGTCACAAAGTAGGCTATATATGTCCAAAACCTACTGCCCTAGTTACCAAACATGCTCAAATGCTAAATAAAAGATATGACATGCATCCATTGTATAGCTTAGATTCTAAAGTATGTCTATACAAAAGGAAACAAGATAATCAAAACATAAGACCATTATTGGCAAAATATGGGGTAGAATTATGAAGCTCTAGGTATCTAAAACCTCTCCCAAACATGATCAATATGCCAAAAGCAAAAAGAGAAGAGTAATCCTATCCATGAAAGAGGCTTAGATGCATCCTTAAATAAGTGAATATACATGGTGTAAACAAATATAGAATAAATCAAATGGGTAGAATATAAAAAATACTCAAATAGGAGTCCTTAGTGCCCATTTCCTACCCTAAATGGTATATGTTTACATCCTCTTCCATATAGATGGAGAGAAGATAAGTTTATCCATATAGGAGGCCAACCAATCCTCTTCAAAGGTTGTACTAATGATTACCATAAAAAGGCTAAAAGAAACATATCAAATGAATAAAAAATCCTATGGAATCTAGGATCATTAGCTTTAGAGCCTTTGCCCTTCATCTTTCTCCCAAAAACATATTTAAAGAAGGCAAAAGAAATAGCAAACATGTCATTTTTTGTTGTGTTAAACACCACTATAAAATATGGCTAAATATAGTGTTTAGAGGTCTTTAGTTGTTACAACTTACGTTACCCTACATATATTTAAGCATAAAATATAATGGGAAAGGCTAAAAATCAAGAAGAACAAAGAAAAGAATGTTATTATGAATAGTTCCCATATAGTGTTTGTGGTCTATATAGACCAAATGGTGGTCTTATCCACATAGATGTTTGTATAAACAATAAAGTATCTAGTAAAACCACTAGGCCTATTATTGATAGAAAATGCAAAAAAAAAAAAAAATAAATAAAAAAAAAAAAAGGGAAAAGCATATAGAGAGAGGAAAAGGATTGGGATGGCTTAAGGTTAGCTTCTAGCTCTCAAAGGCATTAAAAGTGATATAACTCTTCTCCAAAATGTGAAGGTTTTAATGTTAAAAAAAGGTAAAACTTAGTTTTTTTTTTACCTTGAATACTTAATGCAGATGGGTTGCTACTTAATTATGTAGATGTCAGTGTTTAGGGTGGTGAGTTTTTAATCTAGCAGCTATTTTTTAAGGTGTTAATAGCTTTTCCCTTTCCCTCCAAGAAGTGGGGTATTTATCGAGGAAATGAGGGTGCAGTTATGTTATGAAGCACATATTACACCCAATTCTATTCTCTATCTTTCTCTCTTTCTCTCTTTCTCTCTCTAGGAATAAGACCATTGAATATTCTAGAAGTTAGGATTTTGAATTTGTCTACTTAGACCATAAGTTCTTTGTATAGACAATTACTTATTTATATAGCCAATTGTCACTCTCTTGGTCATTGTTCTCGAAGCTTCTTAATGTTTGGCATTTTGGGGCTTATCTATGCAGTCTATATATTATTTATACAAGCTTTTAAATTAGTTGTATAACCAACTTAGACCATTCTTGGTTTTCCAAAACTAGGCTTTTAGGCTTAGGTGTTTCAAAAGTGGATTTGGTCCAAGGCTTTTCCAAGCTTTACCCTTTCTTAGGCATTATTCCCTTTACCCTTATAGGGATGAGTTCAACAAGTTTCTCATAATTGGGATCACATTATAGAAATCTAAAATCTAGTGCTCATAATAAGTTAACTAGATTATTATTGCTTGTGGTTTCCTTTATTTCACTTTTAGTGAATTTTTTGGATAGCCATCTAAGTTGGTTGTACAAAAAATTTGTGAATTTTTAGAATTTTGGCTTTTAAGCTTAGATGTTTGAGGAGTAGTTTTAGGCTGAGTTTTGGCTAAGCTTTGTCTTTTCTTAGGCATTATTTTCTTTACCCTTTTAGGGATGATTTTAATATGGTTTTCATTATAAGGCTTGAATTCCATCAATTTGAAGTGCCTAGAATATATATATATATATATATATACACTAGTAAGTCTAGACTTTCTCGTTTATGACATGATAGAAATGAATTAAATGACTATAACATAATATAAGCAAAGTTTATTTATGAAATATTTGAAATTAAAGTTAGCTTAAATCCTTACCTCCTATTTGTTTTATTATAAAGAATATAAAGTGTTGCAAACAAAAGCTAGAATTATTTATGGATCAAAAAATATAGGTTTAAGATTAAAGATATCAAAAAGATTAGAAATGAGCTTCATCCATACGTAATTGGGCTTGGTATGGATTTTGAAGGCCTTAAACTTTTTCGTTCCTTTGCATTTGCACAACTTGGATTATGAGTTATGACATTAAACAACAAATATAGTTAGTGCACAAAGAATTTGTAACCTCACTTTAAACTTGATCTACCCTCATAAGTAAACACTCCTCAAATTACAAAGAATAAGCCCAAAGGCTTTTATACTTGTTCTCTTAAGTGCTTAAGGGTTAGGCAAACTTTCTAACATCATACATGAAGCCTTTATATAGGCAAAGCCTTAAAAAAATATCTATTAGGCTTATATTTGACATTTTCCAAAAGGCTAAAAAATGAGTTTTACTTAATTCAATAACCATTAGATTTTTCCAATGGATATTGTTTTTTTTTTTCAATTGGTATTGAATTCTTCAATGAGCATTAGGACAGTATAGACCATATAACTCTAGCTAGCCACTTTTTTCATAGACCATTGTTTTTTCCAATGACTGTTGGAAAGTTGCATCCAATAATGATTGTTATTGACTAGACATGAACATCTCATACCTAAATAACCATAACTTTCTATAGAAAACTCAAAATCATAATCTATTTGATTTGATGAAAACTAAACTAAATAAGCTTTCTTTCCTTATATAGCTTATCATCTAATTTTTCATAAATTTTTTTTGGCTATGTGTTATTTATTTAGCATGACCATCATCCATTAAAATAATCATAACTTTTTTTACACTATATGGATTTGCTTAATATTTGATTCTTTGAAAATTAGACTTCTTTAGATTTTACTCCATATATTATGAATCTTTTAACTCTTTTAAAAGCATTCTACCCATCAATTTAAAATGCACTCTTTTATAGATATGGTTGACTAGTCCTCTTCATTCTTCATTAATTGGCCACGTTTTCTCTATCTTTCAAGGCTCTACTTAGCTCCTTATTTAACTTTCATCTTTTACATATAGGTTCTTCTTGCTTAGCTTGGCTTGGACCTTCCTTATAGTTTTAACTCAAATAAAATATTCTAACCTAAACATAGACACTTAAATTATAACTTTTCAACATTTTGTTATCATATAAAACACCATTGAATAAGGACTAAGGCAATGCTTTATGCCAACAAAATGGTTTATTAATGTATTATCCTAAAAGTTTTGATTCCTTAATGATTGACCAAATTTTTTTATTCTTGTTCTGCTAAAGTATTACAATGATACTTCCTAAGCCCTCGATGTTCAAAAATAATGTGATAGTCATAAGCGAGATTCTATCTTATGGTGTCTCAAAAGATATTATGGCTGAAAAAAATTATCGTATACAAATATATGCTTATATATCTCTTTTATGCTCATGCATCAACAAGCATCTTTAAATATATGGTAAAGAATCAAATGTCTATATAATTCACATCATAACAGACATAAGGTGGCTTAAGTCGTTAAAATTATCATCTTAAACGATAAAAAATGACGTCTTAATCCTTATGCCTTATCCTTGTTTGAAGCATGGGAAATGTCCTCAAGGTTGAATACATGCATGAACATAACATAATATATATAATATAACATCATCATTCCTATCATCATTGATCATGGCATAAATGAAGGAATTTAAAGTCATCCATAAAGATCAATATTATATCATATAATTTTATGCAAACATGCAAGGATCCAAAAATATTTTAATATATAAGTAAATGCTTCTTATTTTTCTATTTTAATTACAATACCTAAATAATATGCACATCTAATTTATATCTAACTATTCTCATGGTACTTTTAAAAAAGTGTAAACAAATTAAAGCAATTATTATATAAGGGAATATTTTAAATTCTAGACTCAACTAAAAGATTTTATTGAAATTTTGATCAAGTCTCCTTTAAAATTATACTAAATTAACATACATGTCTAAACCCAATGAGGAATAACTGGGGCAATCCAAAATCATAATTTAATAATTAAGGTTTGAGCTTCATATTCCCATAATTATTTTAGGTTTTAAGTTTCATAAATTTAAATGTCATAAAATTCATATTTAGGCCCTCAAATCCTTGATGTAATATAAGATCCTAAATAGGCCTAAAATTAGGCTTCAAAACCTAAAATGATTAAAGTAGCTAAACTTGAAAAATTCATGAAAATTCACTAGAGTAAAGTTTCCATGAACATATTATAGTTTCCATGTTCATGGATTCAAGGAGAAAGTTCTTATATGAATTGCCTTATTAGAGTTATTGGAATCATCACTAAGTAATGGTTAAATATGATAGGGTCAAAGTGTCTCACCATTAGGAACACTTATATACACTCCACGTGTTACCATTATCACTAGTTTGGTCAAAATCAAGATAGAGATATTAGAATTAGATTAAACTTCTTCTTGTCATTGCCATAATTACAAGCCACCTTAGGTGGTGAGTTAGGTGTAAATAGAAATATGGTTCCATAAGCTTTATAATACTAACTAAATCACCCCAAATGGAGACCAGACCTAGCAAATGCATGTCCTCAAAGTTACAATTATTAAATTATATTTCTCACCTCTATTGATCACCATGCATGTCCTCAAAGTTAGAATTATTAAATTATATTTTCTCACCTCTATTGATCACCATGCTACAATATTATCAATGCTGCTAATGTTATCGAGTCACCAAAGCTAACGAGGAGGATGGTGTTAGTGGTAAGGACAAATGCTATCGAGTCACCCTACCTCTCTTTCTCATTATTTTTTGGTTGCATGAGGGAGAAAATGGGTTTTGTACTGGTTTATTTTACACTAATAAGCTATTCTCTTATTTATTTTTAAATAAATAATTAAATATTAGTATATATTTTTATAAAATAATTTTAAGAAAATTTCTCATTTAAAAATTTTATTCATTACTAAATGTGGTCCTTAGATATTTGCATTTCATTATTCTAAGCTAGGGGTGAAGGCCACTATAAGGAGTGAGATCCCTCGGGTGAATTTTGTCTTTTTGACAAACTAGGGATCAACATGATTAGGATGCATATTGGTAGCACCCCATTAGAAGCATGTGTCTTTTAGTCATTTGAAAACCATAAGTTAAAGGGTTATACATTGGTAGGCCAGTAGATATCAAACTATAGAGTCACCACCCAACATTAGTTGGGAAAAAAGAAGGATCCTACGCAATGGCAAACACTAGTTAAACAAGGTCTTTAAGGCCTAATCTATCTATTGAACTAGGTTGGTCAAACTTAAGCCAAAACTCTATTTAATCTTGATAATGTAGATTGAAATATTCTAATAACTATTTTTATTAGTGTTATAAAAATTAAGGTAAGACTACATTAGAAGTCAAATGTAAGGAAAATTCTCCAAGTCTAAAAACTATCTCCAAACTCACAACTATAATAAGAAGATCGCGATTGCTACATCAAGAATTTTTAGGACCAAAAGTCCAGTTTGTTTTATGGTCCCTGTTGTAGTCAAGCTCGTGACTACTACTTTCAAAAGACATGAACAGTGCTTCAACAATCACCTAGGAAACAAATTGAGCTAAGTCATGCATCCTAGAAACCATTTTGTTGGCCTTAGTGTACCAAGAAGGGGGGGTTAAATTGGTGGGAGATTAAAAATTTTGGACTTAGGGTAAGGTGATTATATGAATAAGGAGTAGAGAAATTGAACACAAGATGTTTATAGTGGTTTAGGTGTTAATAAACCCTACGTCCACTCCCTAATTCTTCTCAATTAGGTATTCCACTCAACTAAAATGGTATTTCCTAGCCTATACCTAACTTGTACAATTTGTGTTTTATGGCTCACTCATAACCTTTACAATTTATGTTTTTAGGCTCACGCACAACCTCACTCAAGTATTTTGGATAGGCTCACACTTTAACCTTTACAAGAGTTTTGGAAGCTTAGGCTAAATCTCAACCTACTTACAAAGGTGTTTAATGATAACACCAAACAATCAATAAGAATAAGAAGAATGAGTAGCGATTTTTCAAGAGTTTGGTTACAATAAATGAAATTCTCTTTCATTTACATATATTTAGTGGAGTATTTATAACCAACATCCACTGAAGAGATGTTACTTACAAACTATCCCTAAATCTCTAAGGGAAGCTAGACAGATTTTGCATTAAATGCTTGTTAGATAGAAGTCATAATTGTGACTGGCATTTTGCTATTGCAATTTTCCAATTTATGCTAGGAAGCATAAAATCGCAGCAAAGAACCCTGTTCTGTGTCTAAAGGCTAGTTCATGTGTCCTTCAACTATTGGTCACTCAAGAAATATAGTCATTGTGTTTGACTAACTAACTAAAAGCCACAGTTTTGATTTAATTCCTTTTTAGGCACAACAAAGACTGCAAATTCTTCTATTTAAAGAAGAGACAACACTTTCTTGAGTCACAGTCATGACAGATTCTTCACCCTTATGATTTTTGATATTCCAACAGTTGCCTTGGACACTTGGCATGATTCAGTTATAGATCTGGTTCCTTCTAATTAGCTATGAAATTTGCAGTCGCGACTTCAGACATGAACATCATCGTAAATCATTTTGTAAGTCAATTAAGCTTTCCTTGGCTAAATCACGACTGTGAATTTATTTGTGAATTCATCTACAAATTCTTCTGGCATAACTTCATCCATCCTTATTGCAAGGTCGTGATCGTGAATTATAAGTTCCTGACCGTGAATTTGAATGTCTTCCTCAAAGTTAGAGATTTAGTCTTCCATCCAACTTCCAATAAGAAACTAACTTATATACTTCAAAACAAAATTGAAATAAAGTATTAAAACTAATCAATCTCCATTGTCAAGATAAAAAAAAAAAGGCTTATGACTTAGGTTTGACCAACCTAGTCCAATAATCTCCCCCTTTTTTATTTTGACAACATAGATTGATTTTACTTAAAAAAATGAATTGCATGAGTGTGAAGTTGGGATGGTCAATGATTTTTTTAAAAAACTAGTTGATCAAATAATCAAAGAATGGTAAGTTTTAAAAAATAATGTGTTTTTACTATGTCTCCCCCTCAACTTATGCTTCCCTTTATGCACATTACTATTCTCTCCCCCTTTGGCAAGAACAAAAAGAGGGTAAAGTTTAAAGATTTAATTAGATGCATAAATTTAGATGGAATAAATAAGATCAAATGAGTATGGATCAATCAATTAAATAAGTATGGATCAATCAATCAAATAAGAATTAAATAAGAGCAATCACATAACATATGGATCAATCAATTTGTAAAGGATAAAAACAACATTTTTATTTATTTGAAAGTGTGGGATCACAATCTTTACATAGACAAAGAAATAATGGAAACAACAAAAAAATCTAGAAACTAAGAACAAGCTAGAAAATTGAAGAACTATCAACGTCTTCAGAATCGTCCATTGTTTCATCTGCTCCTCCACCTTGAGCTTCATCACCTTCCTCAACCTCTTTACCATCCTCTTTTTTAGTTGTGTCCTCCTAATCCTCAAAGTCTAAGAGGTGGCAAGGGGGAGCACCAACTTTCTCCTGAAGATCCATCAAATCACTATGAAGTTGGGAGAGTAGGAGAAATCTTTTCTTTATCATCCTCATGATCTTGTCAAGCTTCGTGTTGATAGAGGCAAGAGAGATTTTGGCTTCAGGTTTAGGTTCGAGAGGTGGAATAGATTGAGCCCCTTTTTTAATAACTAGCCTATTCCTTTTAGAGGCTTAAGAAGTCTCTAATTTCTTTGCCCTAAAAACACCCAATGTATAAGTATAAGAATCAGGGTGTATGGTTTTGGCATTAATGAGGTAGGGCAGGTCTAAAAAGTTTAATGATGGTAAAAGCTTTTTAGTGAGGAATTTTTCATTTTCCTCATTAAAAGCATTGACATAACGGTAAATTGCAGCAACATGTGAGGGAAGAAGAAACTAATTCTTCGATTTTGTACTCATGTGGATTAATTGATCCATAAGATAGCGGCCAGTTTGAATTGGTTTGTTATGGGTCAGATAGAAGAGCAAAGCTAAATCCTTTTGAGATACTTTCTTATTACCATCATCTCTTACATTAACAGAGAAGGTGTTGATACGTTGATGTAGCCAAAAGGGTAGGGTACAAATATATTTGGCTAGGGAGGTCTTAGAGTCATGTTTGGTCTTGATAGAAATTTTGGATCAAAACTCTCAATAGATAATCTCAAGGGCAAAGATGATGAATAAAATATCATCCCCGACTTAAAGGTTGAAAAGATTTGAAAGTTGCTCAAAAATAATGTAAAAAGGATCCACAAAGGCTCGAAATACTAACCCTTATTGTCTTGCACGTGATTCCGCTCTTTGACTCAAAGTCACTGTACACATAAACTCTCATACTATCTCCTCGTATCCAGGTTCTTTATGGAAAATGAATTTGTTCCACCCCAAATTAGATAGATACACATGGATCTCATCCTTGATCCCAAGTGACTCAAAGAGAAATGTGGAGGGTTTGTTCGATTGGATTATCTTTAAGGAGTTTGCCTTGTACCGATTTTTCTCCTTCTTCGTGATCCCTTTCATCATGTGTAGATCATAAGGACCAGATGGTTGAGCTACTGCATTTTCCTTCCCTACTCTGGAAGCTTTCTTAGGGGTCATTATAGAAGGTAGAGAGTTTGAAAAAGATTTAGTGAATAAAAATGAAGAGGGAAGAAGTGTTTTAGCAAATGTGAGTAAAAACACTATTTCAAGGGTTTAAATAGGTCAAGAAAGGGTGTAAAAATGGTAACAAATGGTAAAAAATGCATTTAATAAAGGGTTGCAAATGGTTGGTAGACAAATCAGTTAAATGCATGGTAGTTACCCAAATTCATGATCGCGACCAGTAAGTTGAAATTGTTAATTACGAAATCTCTGAGTAATGGACAAAAATCTTTAAGAACTAGCATGGTCAATGGTCAAAACATTTGAACTTTGAATAAATTTGTGGTGGGGAATGAAAGTAGTGACCACGAATTGATGGTTGACAGACAGATTGACAAGTACCTATAAATCGCGACCGTGAATCAAGGAGTAACAACCACGAATTACACGATAGAAACAATGACTAACAGAAGATAAGATTTGACCTTTTAAGTTGTGATCCACACAATGTGTTAATGCCTAATTCATGCGAATTGGCATAGAGAGAAAATTAAGAAATCTAAAGAAATAAGCAATACATACATCACACATAACAATTAATTAATAAAGAATAATGCATCATACAAAGAGTATTCTAATAAGATCCAAATTTCACTTCAGGGAGCCTCTATCAAGCATTCCCAACTCTCTTTTAATGAAGTTTATCCTTTTTTCATTGAGAGGTTTAGTGAAAATGTCTGCAAGTTGATGGTTAGTGTTTATAAATTCCAGTACTATATCACTATTTTGGACATGATCTCTAAGAAAATGATGTCTAATATCTATATGTTTGCTCTTAAAATGTTGGATGGGATTTTTTGAAAATTTGTTATACTAGTGTTGTAATATTTAATGGGAATGTGATCAACAACTTTGCCATAATCCTTTAATTGCTATTTCATCTTAAGGATTTGGGTGCAATAATAACTTGCAGCTACATATTCGGCTTCAACAATGGATAAGGCAACCGATACTTTCTTCTTACTAAACCAAGACACTAAGCATTTTCCTATGAATTAGAAAGTTCCTAAAGTGCTCTTTCTATCTAGAAGGCTACCGACATAATCTGCATCTGAAAAACCTATAAGGCTAAATGATGAATCTCTAGGATACCATAAACTTAGATGTAATGTGCCATGTAAATATTTGAAAATCCTTTTAATAACATTAAAATGAGATTCTTTAGGAAAAGATTGAAATCTAGCACACATGCATACATTAAACATTATATCAGGTCTAGAAGCAGCAAGATAGAGTAGAGAACGAATCACACCTTGATATCTCTTCTCATTAACCAACTTACCCAATTCATCCTTGTCTAACTTGATGTTAGCACTTATTGGTGTCTTTGCATGCCAAATTTCTTGAGCATATCCTTTGTGTATTTGGCTTGGTTGATGAAGATCCCTTCGTAAGTTTACTTGATTTACAGGCTAAGGAAAAATTTAAGCTCTCCCATCATGCTCATTTCAAATTCCCTAGTCATACAATTAGCAAAATGCTTACAAAGAGATTCATTAATAGTACCAAAAATGATATCATTAATATGTATTTGTACTATTAGTGTGTCATGATTATTCCTTTTAACCAACAAAGTTATGTCAGCCTTCCCTTTCTCAAAATCATTTTGCAAAAGAAAAGAATTAAGTCTTTCATAACAAACTCTTGGAGCTTGTTTCAAACCATACAAGGCCCTATTAAATTTAAAAACATAATTTTAAAGATATGAGATTCAAAACTAGGATGTTATTCAACATAAGCTTCCTTCTTAATGACACCATTTAAAAAAGTACTCTTAACATCCATTTAAAAGAGTTTGAAATTCATATGACATACATATGCTAAAAGAATTCTAATGGCCTCTAGTCTTGCTGTGGGGGCATAAGTTTAATCATATTCAATATCTTCCTCTTGGTTGTAACCCCTAGTAACCAATCTAGCCTTGTTTCTAGTGATGAATCCTTGCTCATCTAACTTATTCCTAAATGCTGATTTGCAACCTATAATAGGGTGTTCCTTAGGCCTAGGAATAGGTTCCCACACATTATTTCTCTCAAATTGGTTGAGTTCCTCTTGCATAACAATCACACAACTCTCATCATCAAGAGTCTCATTAATAGATTTTAGCTCAAATTGAGAAACAAAAGCAAGATTATTATCTAAAGTATTGAGTTGAGTTCTAGTACTTACACCTTTGGATGTATCACTAATGATTAGATCCTTGGGATGATGCCTGGAGAATCTCCAATCCTTAGGAAGATCTTGGTTTGGTGTGTCCACTTGTTGATGTTTAGGTTCTTTATCTTTTCTTGATAATTTGCTTTTATCATGATCTTTATCCAACCCTATTGTCGTAGGCTCCAATTCCAATTTCTCAAAATCACCTACAAGATCATCAACAATAGAACTTTTTCAAAGATCAAGCTTACTAGATTCATCAAACATAATATTCATGGACTCTTCAACAACCATTGAACTCTTATTAAAAACCTATAGGCTTTGCTAGTGGTGGAATAACCTAGGAAAATACCTTTATTTGTTTTTGAATCAAAATTTCCAAGATTATCCTTGGTATTTAAGATATAGCACTTGCATCAAAATACTCTTAGGTATGATAACTTAAGCTTTTTACCATTCCAAAGCTCATAAGAGGTTTTATTAAGAATGGGTCTTTTAAAAACTAAATTTGCAATATAACATGAATTATTGATAGCTTCGACCCAAAAGTAATTAGGCAATGAATACTCATTGAACATAGTTTTAGCCATCTCCACCAGGGACCTATTTTTCCTCTCTACAACACCATTTTGTTGTGGTGTTATAGGAGTTAAAAAGTTATGAAAAATCTCATTCTCCAAGCAATAAGATTTAAAAGATTCATTTTAAAATTCTTCTTCATGGTCACTTTTTATCTAAGAAATGAAATAACCCTTTTCATTTTGAACTCTTTTTGCAAAACTTATAATAACATCAAAAGTATCATGCTTATGAGCTAGAAAAGATATCTAAGTAAACCTAGAGTAGTCATCAACTAGGACAAGTGGATAATATTTTCCACATAAACTAACACTCATAGTAGGTCTTATCAAGTTCATGTGAATCAGTTGAAGAGGTCTATATGTACTTATAATGTTTTTTGCTTTGAACGAAAATGGATGTTGCTTTCCCATTTGGCATGAACCACATGTCTTATCTCTAGAGAACTTTAACTTAGGAAGACTTTCCACTAGCTTTCCTTTTGAAAAGCTTTGTAGTAGCTCTATGCTAGCATGTCTAATTCTTATATGCCAAAGCCAAGCTTCATTGCTAAGAGACATAAGACACTTAAAGAATTGGTTAGCCAAATTGTCTAAGTCAATTAGGTAGGTATTGCCCTTCCTTCCACTCTTTAAAACTACCTTTTTATCCACTATAGTGGAACTCGACATTCGTTATGGTCAAAGGTGACTTTATTACCCCTATAAGATAATGGACTTACACTAAAGAAATTATGTTGTAAGTCATCCATAAGTAAAACATCATTAATAAGAGAACAACCATTCTTACCAATAATGCCAATGCCAATGACCTTACCCTTGGCATTGTTTCCAAATGTGACATTGCCACTGTAAAGACCATTTTCATTTACAAATCATGGCATCCATATCCAAAAAATACATATGCATAAAGGTATTATTCATCATACATACACAATCCAACATGTATTTAATGTACATATATGTTAACCAATGTTCAAGGCTAGTGACTATAATTTGTTCCTATCTAAATGTATGTACATGACACAAGGAGAGAGAGAGTTGGAATTCAGTTGACGACTTGTGGTCCATCAATCTCTAAGAAAACTTGATGCACCACGGTATCCAAACCCAATGCTTTAGTATCTGAAAAACATAATTATGATTTGATGAGTCACAACTCAATGAATAAAAACAATAATCAGATTCTTATGGCACAACCAACAATCAAATATCATCAGGATACATTATAAGTATAACAATTGACTATGCAAGTGCAAGTGCAATAGATTGATTTTTATCGTGACCTTATAAGGCAAACACTGCTCTCAAGAATTCATATGATTCAAGTGACATGTAATTTTACTGACCAACGTATAAAAAGTTAATCATTTGATCAATAAAAAATGCAAATATGACATATTGGTCCCTTTTTCAAGTGATTTGTAAGTGTTTGACAAGCCGGTCACAACGTCCTTTTAGTTTCATATGCAAGTGTTCATAACATTGGTATACTAAGTAATCATTAAGACCATATAATTCTCACTTGACTTGTATCCATATGTAAAGTGTAACAATTCAATCACATATACATGTAATAGAACATAATCATATCATAAAATTATCACACATATACATTAGAATCTAATTATGGTTTTTACTCACCTTTCGATGTGACCAACCTTTATGGTTGGTTTGGTTCTATCTCTAGGGCTTCCTCAAAGTGTTGAGATCCTAACATTTGATACATACATAGTTATAAGTATGTCAAAATGATTATGAATGCTTGGTATGCAACTATGACATGATTCATGCAAGTGGACCTAGTGTTTATGCATATTTTCTTTATATGGCAGCCTGAGCTTACTACACTCTCACAACAATAAATCTAGATATACTTATCCAAATGATTTTTTTCTTTTTTTCAAATAAGCTAGACACATAATGATACAACATACTCAAATTTTAGATTAATAAAAGACATATAGAAAATGTGGCAAATTTTTAAATTTTTTCCTATTTCAATGTCATCTCAGCCTGAGTAGGTCTTACATTCTTAGGTATATCTTAAATTGCACAAATCCAATTAGAAAAATGATCTACTAGAAGTTACAAAACACATAAAGGAACATTTTTCATGTATTAATCATTGTCCAATTTAGTTATAAACTCATTAAAATAAATGACCAATCTCAAGGTGAGCAGGTTTTCAACATGGTCACAATCAGTGATGATGAAGGGGCAATATCTCAACAACCATGCTAAATTTAGAAAAATAATTATACAGTCATGTAGATCATACATAAATATAAAACTTTCAAGTTTAACACATCACCAAATTTTGAATCTATGGCTATCAAATTCTTGGAAAACATAATTAAAAGACAGGCGAGATTTCATCCGGGTATAGGGTCAGTCACGATCAATGAGCCATATCCTTTTTCACATAACAAATCAATCCAAACTTCTTTATAAGTTTTTACATGAGATATGACCCTATAAATTTAATATTTTTCACTTTGCTTAAATTCTAACATAAGGTCATCAAAATATAAGAAAATATAAAGACAAAGGTGATTTTGGCTGGTGGTGAACCAGCCTTAATGAAGGGCCATATCTCATCACACATAACAAATCAAGCAAAACTGTTTCATATGAATTTATATGGGGCATAAAGCTACAACTTTCATATTTTAAACTTTTTGTAATTGCTCTTCTAGTGTTATGAAATCGTGGGTACAAAATTCTGCTCTAACAACAAAACCAACATAATCAGCTCTTGTTCTTTTGAATTTTAACTTCCATCTAAGAGTTCTACCTCAAATACTCCATAATTCTCACTAACTATGCATGATTAACATGTCATAAGGGGTTAATTTCATGTAAGAAGATAATAAATTAGCTTACCTATTTTCCCATAACCAGAAAACCTAGGATTCCTTCTCAGGCAGCTCACTCTTCTTCCTCTCCTTCTTATTCTTCTTCTTCTTTTTCTTCCTTCCTTTCTTTCTTCCTTAGTTCTCTCTTTATTCTATTGTAACTCATATTTAACCTCTCTATTCTGATCATAAAAGGTCAAAAATTCCAATTGTAAACCTATTGTAATAAGATAAAATCATGGTGTTGCATTCTTATTGGTTGGAAGTTCACTTTCCTCTTTTAGTCCTTCTTCTTCACTCTTTAAGAACCTCCATCCATTTCCTAATCCTTAGATGCTCCTTATACTTTTAAATAAGCTCTACAACACCATTATTTATGATGCTATAACATGCACACAACATAAGACAATTTGTTATGCAACTATACAAACATTACATATATGTTCAAATGTGCCAAATGCAATGGTGCATGTGTCATCGTCGTTCTTATCCAATTCACGTTTCTAAATGATCATTTATCTAATGCATATGTTCATGTGGGATTTCAAATCATTTATGCAATGAATATGTTCATGTGATAATGTCAATGAATGTGGATGGGGATGTTACATTTATTCCCATCTTATAAAGAATTTCGTCCTTAAAATTCAATACCTGTAAACAAATGTGGATATTGTCATTTCATGTTCTCTTCAGTTTCCCATGTAACCTCTTTTTATGAGTGGTTTCTCCATACATATTTTGTCTTATAACCAATGATTTCCACTGGTTCTTCAATGTAACTTACATCATCTACAATTATTATTGTTGGATCCCTAAGTATATGTGTAGGATCATACTGATATATTCTTAGCATGCTCATATGGAATACATCATGAATCTGAGCCATCTCAAGTGGTAGTGCTAGCCTATAAACCAATGGACTTATTCTTTCTAGGATCTCATAGGGTCTTATGTATCGAGGACTCAGTTTTCCCTTCATGCTAAATTGAATTATTCCTTTCCATTGTGAAACTCAAAGGAACACTTTGTCTCCCACCTCATATTCCATTTCTCTTATGTGTTGGTCTGCATAGCTCTTTTACATGTCTTATGTTGATTTAATTTGCCCTCGATTACCTTTACCTTGTCCATGTATCTTGCACTAGTTCTGGCCCATCTAAAACATATATCCCCTCTTCATCCCAGTTGATAAGACTTCGGCATTTTCTTCCATATAGTGTTTCATATGGTGTCATTTGTATACTATTGTGATAATGATTATTATAAACAAATTTAATCAAGGCAATATATTCATCTCATGCACCTTTGAACTCTATCACACAAACTCGAAACATACCTTCAAATGTCTGAATTGTCCTTTCTGATTACCCATCTGTTTGAGGATGAAAAGTGGTACTTAAACTCAACTACGTACCCAAAGCCTATTGCAAACTGGCCCAAATTTGAGATGTAAATCGTGGATCTATATCTGATACAATGGACATCGGAACACCATGTAATCTTACAATTTCATCCATATATTTCTTGGTTAAGTGCTTAAGTGAACTACCCCATCGAACAGGCAAAAAGTGAGCTGACTTAATCTATCAATAATCACCCATACAACATCATTCTTCTTCAAAGTCCTTGGTAACCCATATATAAAGTCATGGTTATTGTTTCCCATTTCCATACTAGAATCGTTAATGGTTTCAATTTTTCAGTTGGTGCTTAATGTTTTGTTTTGATATGCTGACAAGTCAAACATGTTGAAACATAGGTTGCTACATCTTTCTTCACCTTAGGCCACCAAAAATGAGATTGCAGGGTATTATACATCTTCGTCATTCCTGGATGCATGGCATATAAAGCATTATATGCTTCTTCTAGGATTTCTCTTTGCAAGTTATCAACATTAGGCACACAAATATGAGAACCCGACATCAAAGCATCATTTTGAATATCAAAATCTCCATGTTTCCGATGTTTTACCATTTCAATCATTCTATGTAACTTTGGATCCTTACCTGTGCTACTTTAATTCGATCGAGCAACATTAGTCTCACATAAAAAGTAGTAATCAATACCCCATTCCTTCATATGTTTAGATCTATATTCATAGCTCATAATTGAACTAAATAAGACAACAGAAATACCTATAAATGAGTAATATCGCTTTTCAATTTCTTGCTCAAAACATTAGCAACCACATTTGCCTTCCCTAGGTGATACTCAATGGTATAATCATAATCCTTTAGAAGTTCTAACCACTACCTTTGTCTCACGTTTAATTCTTTTTAGCTCATCAAATACTTAAAGCTCTTGTGATCTGTAAATATCTAGAAAGTTTCTCCATATAAGTAGTGTCTCTATATTTTCAAAGCGAACACAACAGTAGTAAATTCTAGGTCATGTATTGGGAAAGATAATTCATAAAGTTTTAGTTATCTAGATGCAAATGCAATTACCTTACCATGCTGTATTAGAACACATCCCAAACCTTGATGAGAGGCATCACTATATACTACAAATCCTCCATTACCAATAGGAATGGCTAATGCAGGAGCTATCTCCCTGTAATACTGACACTGCATAATCAAACTTTTGTTCTGGTGTACATTTCATTAAATTCAAACTCTCTGTGCTCTTTTTAGCCATGTCTCTACCACCGATGGATCTATGGTACCACTGTACCTTGTTTTCTTAATCTATCATACCTTCTCTTTCTTTGAATTTCTAGACCCTGCACTATTGGTTCACCAATTCTATGTTGTGGTTGACCATGAGATATGTATTGTGCATGAAAATGCGTAGGAGATCTAACTCTATTAGTAGGTTGATCTCCTAATGGTTGGCATGATGCTTCTATGAAATGCAAATCGGTTGACTCCACTTTCCTTGGTGAGCCATGGGTACTACCATGACTACCCTCTGCTAATACCCTATAGACATATAAGACTATGTCATATGATAATGCATAATAGTGCAAATATCATATCATGTTCATTTGTATATCCCTATGGAACCTATCCTTGCTCTGATACCAAAAACTGTAACAACCATTTTCATTTATAAATCATGGCATCCATGTCCAAAAAATACATATACATAAAAGTGTTATTCATCATACATACACAATCTAACATGCATTTAATGTACATATATATTAACTAATGTTCAAGGCTAGTGACTATAAATTAGTTCCTATCTAGATATGTACATGACATAAGGAGAGAGAGTTGGAATTCAGCCGACGAGCTATGGTCCATGAGTCTCTAAGCAAAACTTTATGCACCGAGGTATCCAAACCCTATGCTTTAGTATCTAAAAAACATAATTGTGATTTGGTGAGTCATGACTCAATGGATAAAAACAATAATTAGATTCTTATGGCATAACCAATAATCAAATATCATCAGGATACATGACAAGTATAACAATTGACTATGCAAATGTAAGTGCAAGAGATTGATTTTTATCTTGACCTTATAAGGCAAACACTGCTCCCAGGAATTCATGTGATTCAAGTGACATTTGATTTTGCTAGCCAGCATATAACAAGTGAATCATTTGATCAATAAAAGTGCCAATAGGATTTGCAAGTGATTTAACAAGTGTTTGACAAGCCAAGCACAACGTCCTTTTAGTTCCATATGCAAGTGTTCATAACAATGGTATACCAAGTAATCATTAAGACCATATAATTTTCAATTGATTTGTATCCATATGTAAAGTGTAACAATTCAATCACATATAAATGTAATAGAACACAATCATACCATAAAATTATCACACATACACATTAGAATCTAATTACGGGTTTTACTCATCTTTCGATGTGACAAACCTTTATGGTAGGTTTGGCTTTCTCTCTAAGGCTTCCTCAAAGTGTTGAGATCCTAACATTTGATACATATATGGTTATAATAAGTATGTCAAAATGATTATGAACACTTGGTATGCAACTATGGCATGATTCCTGCAAGTGGACCTAGTGTTTATGCATATTTTCTTTATATGCCAGCCTGAGCTTGCTACACTCTCACAGTAATAACTTTAGATATAATTGTCCAAATGACTACGTCCACTTCCCAATTAGTGTATAAACATTAAAATAAGAAAGGGAGAAGAGAAAATAATAGAGATGAAACACAAGATTTATAGTGGTTCGGGTATAAACGACCCTACGTCCACTTCCCAATTCTTAGAAATTGGGTGTTCCACTATCTTTCAAAGGTGTTTTCAAACTTATACCAAAATTTTACACTTGTATTTTGAAGTCTCACACAATAACCTATACTTTTATGTTTTAAGGCTCACACAACAACCTTTACACTTGTATTTTAACAGGCTCACACAATAACCTCTCTTAGTGTTTTGATAGGCTCACACTATAACTTATTACAATTGGTGTTTATGCTCACACCCAACAATGACTTAAAGAATATAAAAGATTGAGTAGCAATATTGCAAGAATTTGGGTACAAAATTATCAATTCTCTTGCATTTACATTTGTTTGGTGAGGAATTTATAGCTTCTACTCACCAAAAAGACGTTGCAATAAAATTGGTACAAAATCATCAAAGTGTGCCAGATAGATTTTCGCATTAAATGCTTGACAGTTTTAATTTGCAGTCGTTACTACTTGTTAGTGGTCGCGAAATCCAAATTTCATAAGGAAAACCCCATTTGTGTCTAACGGCTAGTCCATGTGGCATCTTCTCGTTAGTTCACCAGAAAAATATAGTTATTGCCTTTCACCTGCTCTCAAAAGTAGCGGTCGTGATTTCTCTTGTACATACCACGACTCTAGATGCGAATTCATCTGCCAAAGTGTTCATCTTCTTCTTTTGGGTTTGCCATCGCTACCAACAAGTTCCCATCGTGATTTTTGACTTCCAACAGTTACCTAGGACACTTGTCAAGCTATGGTTATGGACTTCATTCCCTCTTGAGTTATTTCAAAATTCACGGTCGTGACTGAGGCATGACTTACACTGCGAGTTTGTCTGTGACTCCGACTTTCCTTTTTTTGAATTGGTCGCGATAGAGAAGTGACCTATGAATATGTATGTCTATTTTGTCAACCTGCCTTAGTGTAGTTCATGGCCACAAATTAGAAGACACTAGCTTACTTTGGAGGATTTTTTAACTTCATCAAACTTCCATTGTAAAGATTAACTAAAAACTGCAAAACAACACTTAATTTGAAACATTAGAATTGATCAATCCCATTTGTCAAGATCAAAAGAAGCCCAAGACTTAGGGTTAGCCACTCTAGTCCAACTGTCTAATTCAATATATAAACTCACCAAAACAAATTACCAATTTCAAGGTGAGCAGGTTTTCATTATGATGACAATTGGTCATGATTAAGGGGCAATATCTCAATAATCATGCTAAATTTAGTAAAAATATTTTACAGGCATGTAGATCATACATAAATATAAAACTTTCAAGTTTAATACATCACCAAATTTTGAATCTATGGCTATCATATTCTTGGAAAACATAATTAAAAGACAAGTGAGGTTTCATTCGGGTGTAGGATCAGTCACAATTAATGAGTCATATCTCTTTCCATACAACAAATTAATCTAAATTGTGTTTAAAAGGGATATAATCCTATAAATTTTATGTTTTTCACTTGGTCTAAATCTAAATATAAAGTCATCAAAATATAAGAAAATAGAAAAACTGAGGTGATTTCGGCTGGTGGTGAACTAGCCCTAATGAAAGAGCCATATCTCCTCACACACACCAAATCAAGCAAAACTATTTCATATGCATTTATATGAGACATAAAGCTACAACTTTCATATTTTTCCCTTTCCCTAATTACTCTCCTAGGGTTTTGAAATCATGGGTACAAAATTTTGCTCTAACAATAAAACCAACACAATCAGCTCTTATTGTCTTGAATTTCAACTTCCATCCAAAAGTTCTACTCAAATAATCCATAATTCTCATAAACCATGCTTGATTAACATGTCATAAGGGGCTATTTCATGTAAGAAGATAATAAATTAGCTTACCTATTTTCCCAAAACTAGAAAACCTTATTATTCCTTCTTAGGCAGCTCATTCTTCTCCCTCTCCTTCTTCTTCCTCTTCTTCCATCCTTCCTTCCTTTCTTTCTTCCTTAGCTCTCTCTTTCTTCTACTGTACCTCATGTCTAACCTCTTTATTCTAATCCTAAAGGGTAAAAACTTCCACTTGTAAATCTATTGTAACAAGATAAAATCATGGTGTTGCATTCCTATTGGTTGGAAGGCCACTTTCCTCTTTTAGTCCTTCTTTTTCACTCCTTAAGCACCTCCATCCATCTCCTAATCCCTAGATGCTCCTTATACTTTTAAATAAGCTCTATAACACCATTATTTATGATGTTATAACATGCATACAACCTAAGACAATTTTCCATGTAACTACACAAACATTACATATATCAAGTGTCCCAAATGCAAAGGTATATGTGTCATCTTCGTGCTTATCCAATTCGTGTGTCTAAATGATCACTTATTCAATGCATATGTTCATGTGGGATTTTAAATCATTTATGCAATGAATATATTTATGTGATAATGACAATGAATATGGATGGGGATGTTACAGCCACCCTCCTTTTCTTTGAATAGATTTGTGTTGCCTGTCATGTGCTTTGAGCATCTGTTATCCGCATACCAATGATTTGCTTCATTAATGGCTGCCAAACAATCCTACATGTCACAAATAAATCATTTTTGTTTTGGTACCTAAGCATACTTAGGTCCTAAGGGGTTAGGCTTAGAAGGATCCTCTAACTTTAGATGAGCCTTCCTATTGAAATAAAGAATGTTGATGCGACCAACTTCATGTAATAATGGCATTGGAGTATAGACATATGAGTCTTCCTCCTATACATGGCCTTGGTATAAGTAGCAGATTTTCTCATACCATGATGGTGTGAATGTCAGCATGAACATGAATGAATAGGTGTAGTAGTAAATTTTATGTGTCTTTAGGTGAACATGTTTTTTATTATAAATGTATGCATGATTAACCTTCTTAAGAATAGGCTTTAAGCCTTGTTGAACCTTTCGTTTGCCCTTAGATGGATTAGTGCTTTGGGCACTTTCCCTGCCAACTACCTCAATGCTAAATGTTTGAGGTGTTGAGGCTCTAATGAAAGTTACGGGTGAAGACGTAGATGAAGAGGCTCCATTGAAGCCTAAACCATGCATAACTAAAGGAGATCTTTGTGGTACAATAAGTGTATCCAAAGTTTCCTTTGCCTTGTGGAATTTAGATATAGAGTTTCTAAGCTCAATGACTTCATCCTTTAGGGAGTCATTTTCCTTTCTCAAAGAGGTTAGCGATGAAGAAGATTTTAAAAGATTCTCAATAGATTTTTTGAGTTCTTCATTTGAAGTCCTCAATTCACTTACAAGACTATTTAAAGATTTAAACGCATCTTCTAATTTGGAGCATTTCTTCTTGTAAGATTTCATCTATGACTTATATTTGTCACATTTCAAAGTAAGAGTTTCTAAAAGCTTATCATCTACATCATCTAAGTCATCATATTCATCATAAAAATGAGGAGAATAACTTACCTCATTTGATGAGTCATCTTATGCCATGAAGCACAAGTTAACAAATTCTTCCTCTTCATCTTCTTCACTTAAACTGTCATCCCTAGTGGCTTTAAAACTTTTCCTCTTCTCCTTGTCCCCTTTCTTCTTCTTCTTCTTCTTCTTCTTCTTCAATTTACGACAATCATACTTGATGTGACCTTGTTTGCCACATTCATAGCATGTAACATCACCTAACCGTTCCTTAGGGTTTGGAGTTGCTTTCTTGAAGCTTCTTCTTCCTTTTCTTTTGCTAATCAGCTCCTTTGTTCTTCTTAAAAGCATGGCCAGCTCTTCTTACTCTTTGTCACTTTCCTCTTCACTTAAGGCTACTTTAACTTCCTTTTCCTTGGATGAAGATTTGAAAGCTAAGGTTCTTTTTTCTTATTTTTCTATTTTGTCTCCTTTCCCTTCTATCTTCTTCATTTCTTCATCCTTCTACAAGGCTAGCTTATGAGTTAGAAACTTACCTATTAGAACATCGGTTGACACCTTCCCTATCATCGGATTTGTCTCTTGGATAGTACAAACCCTAGCACCAAACTTTTTAAAAGGTAAAGACTTGAGAATTTTTTAATTTACCTTATGATTGGTGATAATTCTACCAAACTTCTTCACGTTTGTGACAATTGCAAGAAGCCTATTTGTCATGTCTGTGATGCTTTCACTCACCTTCATCATAAATAGCTCCTATTCAGCCACATACATTTCAAGCTTGTTGAATTTCACCAAAGTGGTGCCATCATGGTAGTTTTTCAAGGCCTTCTAAATCCTATAAGCTGTAAGACAATGTTAGACCTTTCCAATTTCTTCAATTAAGAGAGAATGTAGAGGGATTGCCATAGTTATCTTGTTTCTTCCATTGGACCTTCTATGAGCTTCAACCCACTCTTCTCTAGATCAATTCTTCACTTCCATCTACCACCTTAGTAGGCGGCTTCCACTCTTTAGCTACAATGTCCTTGAGATCTACCACATCACTATCCAAGTAGATTTCCATCCTATAATTCCAATGAGTATAGTCTACTCCACCAAAATATGGTTTGAGTTGGGTGTGGATTCCTTCTTATGCCATAACCCTTTCTCATGCAATTAAGCCTTAAAATGAGATGAGGCTATGATACCATTTATTGGCCTTAATGCACCAAGAAGGGAGGGTTAAATTAGTGGGAGATTAAAAATTTTAGAGGCCCAAGAAGTAGTAGAGAAATTGAACACAAGATGTTTATTGTGGTTTGGGTGTTAACAAACCTTATGTTCACTTCCTAATTCTTTATAATTAGGTATTTCACTCAACTGAAATGGTGTTTCTAAGCTCACATCTAACTTGTACAATTTGTGTTTTATGGCTCACACACAACCCTTACAATTTATGTTTTGTGGCTCACACACAACCCTTGCAATTTGTGTGTTTAAACTCACACCCAACCTCACTCAAGTGTTTAGATAGGCTCATGCTTCAACCTTTATAAGAGTTTTAGTACCTTAGGCTAACTTTCACCCTAATTACAAAGGTGTTTAATTCTAACATGAAACAATCAATAAGAATAAGAACAATGAGTAGCAATTTTGCAAGAGATTGGTTATAATAAATGAAATTCTCTTTCATTTACATATGTTTGTTAGAGTATTTATAGCCGACATCCATCAAATAGATGTTACTCACAAACTATCCCTAAATCTCTAAGGGAAGCTAAACAAATTTTTGCATTAAATGCTTGGCAAATAGAAGTCACGGTCGTGACTAGCATTTCGATAGAGAACCTTATTTTGTGTTTAATGGCTAGTCCATATGTCTTTCACCCATTGGTCACTTAGTAAATATTACCGTTGTGTTTCACCAATTAACCAAAATTCATAGTCGCGATTTAATTCCTTTTTAGGTGCGATTAAAATCGTGAATTCTTCTATTT
The DNA here is from genome assembly GCA_949677035.1 of Omphalea diandra. Taxonomy (NCBI): domain Eukaryota; kingdom Viridiplantae; phylum Streptophyta; class Magnoliopsida; order Malpighiales; family Euphorbiaceae; genus Omphalea; species Omphalea diandra. The sequence continues at coordinate 27,811 of CATIWR010069246.1, forward strand.
GATAAGGAAACAACACTTTCTTGAGTCTCAGTCTCGACATATTCCTCGCCCTCATGATTTTTGATATTTCAATAATTACCTTAGACACTTGGTGTGATTTGGATGCATACCTAGTTCCCTTCAATTAGCTATGAAATTCGCAATTGCTACTTCGGACGCAAACACCACCACGAATCTCTTTGTAAGTTAATTAAGCTTTCCTTGGTTGAATCACAGTTGTGAATTCATTTGTGAATTCCTCTAGCCTAACTTCATCCACCCTTCTTTCAAGGTTATGGTCATGAATTACAGGTTCCTCATATCAAATTTGGATGTCTTCCTCAAAGTTAAAGATTTTGCCTTCCATCCAACTTCCAATGAGAAACTAACTTATATACTACAAAATAACACTTAAACAAAGCATTATAACTAATCAATCACCATTGTCAAGATTAAAAAAAGCTTATGACTTAGGTTTGACCAACCTAGTCCAACATATTTGAACATTTGAAAATTGTGACTATAATTTTAGTAACAACTGCAACATGCTTTCAACTTTGAACACAAAATGAACAGCTTGATTTATGGTAAGGGTAGTGTCCCCCTATTCTAATGCAATCTTAGTAGCATCTGTGAGTCATAAATCACGACCAAGACATTCATAACCATTAGAGGGTTCCAATGACAAGTTTTTTTTATAAGCCAATGATCAATTGCCAAATGCCACTACCCATTAGACACATTTAAAGATCACAACCATGAAATGGAAAAATCTAGAGCAATATAAGAGTCACGACAATAATATGGTAATCTCGACTATGACTTCACTATAACAAGCATTTAATGTAGGATTTACCACCATAACTTAGAGATATGCTTATAATTTCATTTGTAACAACTCTTTGTTGGTTGAAACTTATAAACACTCAACGAAATGGCTTTGAATGCAAGAGCATAGCCATTTATTATGTCCAAACTCTTGCCCTTTTAATTCTTAAAGTTTAAACTTATTAATTTTTTATACTTGGGTTGTTGAAGGTTTGATGTGAGCCTTAAACACTTTGGATTTGGATTTTAGAGTGGGTCTAAATGAGAAAAAACTCTTGTTTAAGGTTGCATGTGAGCTATAAAACAGATGTAATTGTGGTTTGGTATTAGCCTAAACACTAAGTTTGGTGTAAGTTTATAAAACACTATAGTAAATGAGTAAAATAACTAATTAGTGAATTGAGAAGTAGACATAGAGTTTGTTAACACCCAAACCACTATAAAATTATTTGTGTTGATTCTCTTTCTTCCTTTCCTAAATCTTTAATTTGCTTAATTTCCCTATAAATTTTAAATTGCCCACTAATTCAACCATCATTCTTGGTGACAAAGACCAATAAGTGGTATCAAAGCTCAAGTATCAAAACTTGTTTTAATTGCTTGAGTAAAGACCATGGCACAAGAAAAAAATCCACACTCACCTTAAGCCATTCTTTGATGGATTCAATTATTCTCATTGGAACTATAAAATAGAGATTTATCTTAATAGTGATATGGTGGATCTTTGGGATGTAGTAGCAAAAGAGTGGAAGCCGCTCACTAAAGTTATGGATGGAATTGAGGAGTTACTCCTTGCAGAAGAATGGCTTAAGGCTGATAGAAAGGCAAATGGGAAGAATAAAAGGTTAATATAAATCATCTTGAGCTCTCTCTCAAGAAAGGTATGTGAAAGAGGCCAACATTTCCACACCACTCATGACATATAGAAGGACTTAGAGAACTACCGTAAAGGCATAATATAAGTTAGGTCTAGAAGATTCGGAATGTATGTGATGACATATGAACTCTTTATAATGAAGAAAAATGAAAGTGTCACCGATATGATGGATAGACTACTTTCCATTATTAAGAACATTAAGAAATATGGGAGAACTCTTACTAATCATGAGGTAAACATAAAAATTTTAGGGTATGTAGTAGTAAAGAGTTGTTGGACTAGGTTGTTCAAACCTAAGTCAAGACATTCTTTTGATCTTGACAATATAGATTGAAAGGTTATAATATCAATTTTAAGTGCTATTTTTGCAAATATTTAGATAGAATCTCATTGGGAGTTAAATAGAAATGATTAGGAGCAAAACAAACTCCAAGTATGAAAATCTACCTTCGAAATTAGCAATCACGAATTTTGAAGTGACTATGAATTTCTAAAAAATAGTTGTTGAGATTCAAAAGTCGTGACTGTAAATTTTAGTAGCGAATGCAAATTTCGGTAGTTACCGCGAATTTTAGAAATAACATCTACGTGATTAGACAAAAGATTTCATGGCAACAATCACGTCTGAAAAGGAAAATAACGACCACGAATTTTAAGATCCATTAAAAAGATCCAACAGCTAGTTTTTAAAGAGACAAATGGTTTCATGCCACATGGACTGGCCGTTAGATAATTTAAAATTAGCGACCGCGAATTTCGTCTGATGAGCATTTAATTGCAAGATCTGCCTAGCACAACTTAGAGATTTTGGCATAGTTTCTTTGCAACATCTCTTTGGTGGTTATTGCCTATAAATACACCGTCAAATAGACTTGAATATAAAAGGAAAACCATTGATATGTGCCAAAAATCTTACGAAGTTAATTTATAACTTTAATTTTATATTTTTTTGTACATAGTTTGGTGTGAGCTTTAAGCACCTGGGGTTTGGGTCTGAGACTGAGCCCTTGTATAGAAAACTCTTGTTTGGGTTTGAAAGTGAGCCCTTGTATAGAAAACTCTTGTTTAGGTTTGAGAGTTAGCCTAGTTGTAAAACTCTTGTATAGGTTGAGTGTGAGCCTTGAGAAAACACTTGTAAGGTTTGGTATGAGCCTAAATACTAAGTTAAATGTGAGCTTGTAAAACACTAGTGATTGAGTGAAACACCCAATTAGTGAATTGGGGAGTGGATGCAGGGTTGGTTAATACCCGAACAACTATAAAATTATTATGTTCATTCTTCTCCTACTCTTCCTCTAATCTTTCATATTTGTGAACTTCCTCTAATATCAAAAGTTCAAATTTGACACCAATTCAACCCCATCCCCCCATTCTTGGTGTACTAGGGCCAACAATTGGTATCATAGCCAAGTCTCAATTTAAGCCTTAATTGTGTGAGAAAAGATCAATGGCATAAGATGGAGTCCATTTTCATCTTAATCCCCACTTTGATGATAATGATTATGCTCTTTGGAAGTATAAAATGGAGATCTATCTTGATAGCGATCTCATCAACTTATGGGATTATATACTTAAAAAGTGGAAGCCTCCAACAAAGATGGTGGAAAGAGTAGAGGTGGCAATTGAAAAAGAAGAGTGGAGTGAAGTGCAAAGGAGGAAAATGGGAAGAATAAGAGGGTAATGGCTATTCTTCTAAGCTCTATGTCAAGAGAAGAAAATGGAAGAGTCCAACATTGCCAAACTGCACATGCCATATGGAAAGCACTAGAAAACTATGATGAGGGCACACCTCTTATAAAATCAAGTAGGTTAGAGATGTATGTGACAGAATAGGAGCTCTTCATGATGAAAGACCATGAAAGCATCACCGAAATGACAAATAAATTCTTCTTTATTGTCACAAATATGAAAAAGTTTGGAAGAATTCTTACCAACTATGAGGTCAATACTAAAATCCTTAAATCTCTTCCGTTAGATAAATTTGGTGCAAAAGTATGTAGCATTCAAGAGTCTAATCCAGAGATTGGGAAAGTGCCAACCGAAGCCCTCATTGGTAAGCTTCACTCATAAGATGGCTCTCAAGAAAGATGAAGAGATGAAGAAGCTATGAGGACAAAGACATAAAAAAGAGAAGAAAACTTTGGCCTTCAAAGCTTAAGAAGATTATTCAAGCTAAAGTGACTCAAATGAAAGTGACAAAGAAGAAAAAGAGCTTGCTAAAATATCAAGAAGGACCAAATAGTTGATGAAAAGGAGAAAAGAAAGAAGAATCCAAATAAAGTAATCTTTTTATCATCACAAGGAAAAGAAGAAGACCTTTAAGGCTACTTGGGATGATGATTCAAGTAATGAAGATGATGATGGAGATGAAGTAGTAAACTTTTGCTTCATGGCTCAAGAGGACTCTTCTAAAGAGGTAAGTACTTCTCCACACTCTTATGATGATCATGATACATTTGATGATATAGATGATGAGCTCTTAAAAGCTCTCACTTTGAAATGTGACAAATATAAGTCATAAATGAAAACTTATAAGAAAAAATGTTCCAAGTTAGAGGATGAATTTGAACCCTTGAACAACCTTGTAAGTGAATTGAGAACTTCAAATGAAAAACTCAAAAAATCTGTTGAAAGTCTCTCAAAATCATCTTCATCCCTAACCCCCTTGAGAAAGGAAAGTGACTCCTTATAAGATGAAGACATTGACCTTAGAAATTCTATCTCTAAGTTTCATAAAGAAAAGGAAGCTTTGGATATGCTTATTGTATCTCAAAGACCTCCTTTAGTTAGGTATGGTCTAGGCTTTAATGGAGCCTCTTCATTGACTTCTTCACTCACTACATTTAATAAAGCATCAACACCTCAAACTTCAAGTGTTGAGGTCATGGAGAAGAAAGGTGCTCCTAGCAGTAAGTCGCCAATGCCTAATGGCAAAGGAAAAGCCCCCAAAGGCTAAAGACCTAAGGCTCAAAGAGCAAATTATGCTTACATTTACAACAAGAAGCATGCTCAAACACATAAACACAAAGAATTCTCTTTTACTCCCAATCACTCATGCAATTGCATACACTCTCATAACCAAAGTATGGGAAGGCCCTTCCACTCATACTAAGGTTGTGCATATGAGAAAGGTGCTTTAATGGAGCCCCTTCATTGACTTCTTCACTCACTACATTTAATAAAGCATCAACACCTGGAACTTTAAGTGTTAAGGTCATAGGGAAGAAAAGTGCTCCTAGCACTAAGTTGCCAGTACCTAATGGTAAAGGAAAAGCCCCCCAAGGCTCAATACCCAAGGTTCAAATAGCAAATTATACACACATTTACAACAAGAAGCATGCTCAAACACATAAACACAAAGAATTCTCTTTTACTCCTAATCACTCATGCAATTGCATACACTCTCATAACCAAAGTATGGGAAGGCCCCCTACTCATACTAAGGTTATGCATAGGAGAAAGGTGTTTTAATGGAGCCTCTTCATCGACTTCTTCACTCACTACATTCAATAAAGCATCAACACCTCGAACTTCAAGTGTTGAGGTCATGGGGAACAAAGGTGCTCTAAGTCACCAATGCCTAATGGCAAAGGAAAAGCCCCCCAAGGCTCAAGACCCAAGGCTTAAAGAGCAAATTATTCTTACATTTATAACAAAAAACATGTTCAAACACATAAACACAAAGAATTCTCTTTTACTCCTAATCACTTATGCAATTGCATACACTATCATAACCAAACTATGGGAAGGCCCTCTACTCATACTAAGGTTGTGCATACGAGAAAGACTCATAAGTCTAAGCTCCAATGTCATTATTGCATGAGCTATAAGCACGTCAATGTATTTTGCCATATAAGGAAGGCACACCTCAAATTGGAGGACCCTTCTAAGACTAACCTCCAAGGACCTAAGTATGTTTGGGTCCAAAGCCAAGTATTTGATATTGTAGGATGAGGACTCCTTCACCAATTTCTCGTCATGGAAAATCTAAAGGTGAATGGAGATTGCTAATGAAGAAGGAATAAAAGTTTTAAATGGTTATTTGGTACCAAACCATCAATACTAAACTTATAATATATCTCTTATCCCTTATGTTTTTAACTTAATATATTTATGCATACATTTAGGGGGAGTTTTATTGCTTGATATATCTATGTGTTGACATGTTTGATTTGATTTGATTGATTGTGTGATGAGTTGAATCAATTCATTTTGCATTTGAGATTTTCTAGATTTCAAATGTTCAAATCAATCATAAAAAATCATTATACTAGGGCCATATGAAAATTCTTAAATTTCTAGTCCTAGTTTATTTGTTCAAGAATCTTTTATTTTTTAAATTATTTTACATTTATGTTTCATCTATTTATCTTCTTATGTGACATATTGTGATCAATTGTGCAAAATTACTTATGTTTACTATTCAAATTTGAGTTTGTACAATTGATAAGTTTGTCCCCATTCTCTCTCTTATTCCCTCCTATTCCTCTCTTTTTGATCTTGACAAAGGGGGAGAGATAATTGACTGAATATACAAAGAGGAACATACAAAAATAGGAGAAAAAATTGACAATGATCTTGTTAGAATAACTAAGGGGGAGTATGGATTGAGGGGAGCAATTTCATACTTATGATTTGAAACACTTAACAATCATTCTCTTAGGAGGATTAATAATTGATTCTTCATCCTTTGCATATTCAATCTAGATTGTCAAAATCAAAAAGGGGGAGATTGTTGGACTAGGTTGTTCGAACCTAAGTCAGGACATTTTTTTGATCTTCACAATATAGATTGAAAGGTTCTAATATCAATTTTAAGTATTGTTTTTGTATATATTTAGATGGAATCTCATTGGGAGTTGAATATAAGTGACTAGAAGCAAAAAAAATTTTAAGTATGAAAATCTACCTTCGAAATTAGCGACCATAAATTTTGAAGTGACTATAAATTTTGAAGAAAAGAGCTATAAAGATTCAAAAGTCCTATCGGTGAATTTCAGTAGCAATCGCGAATTTCGGTAGCGACCATGAATTTCAGAAACAACATCTACATGATTAGATAGATGATTTCATGGCGACAATCACATCCGAAAAGGAAAATAGCGACTGTAAATTTGAAGTAGGGATCATAAATTTTAAGATTCGTTAGAAAGATCCAGCAGCTAATTTTTGAAAAGACCAATGGTTTCATGCCATGTGGACTAGCCGTTAGACACAATTTAAAAATAGCGATCGCCAATTTCATCTAAGGAACATTTAATGCAAGATATGCCTAACACAACTTGGAGATTTCGACATAGTTTATTTGTATGTCTCTTTGGTGGTTGTTGCCTACAAATACACCACCAAATAGACTTA
>CATIWR010069252.1:0-33125 GCA_949677035.1 Omphalea diandra
AGGGGGAGCAATTTCATACTTATGTTTTTTAATCACTTCACAATCATTCTCTTAAGAGCATGCATAATTGATTCTTTATGCTTTGCATATTCAATCTAGATTGTCAAAATCAAAAAAGGGAAGATTATTGGACTAGGATATTCAAACCTAAGTCAAGACTCGCTTTTGATCTTGACAATATAGATTGAAAGGTTCTAATATCTATTTTAAGTGTTGTTTATGCATATATTAAGATATGATCTCATTAGGAGTTGAATTGAAGTGATTAGAAGCAAGAAACTCCAAGTATGAAAATCTACCTTCGAAATTAGCGACCGCGAATTTCAAAAAAATAGTTGTTATAGCTGTTGAGATTCAAAAGTAGGGACCGCAAATTTCAGAAACAATTCCATCATGTTAGACAGATGATTTCACGGTGACAATCGCGTCCGACAAGGAAAATACCGATCGCAAATTTGAAGTAGGGACCGCGAAGTTTATATCCATTAGAAAGATCCAACGGCTAGTTTTTGGAAAGACTAATGGTTTCATGCCACGTGGACTAGCCATTAGAAACAATTCAAAAATAGCGACAATGAATTTCAATCTCGATCGCGAATTTTGTCTGACAAGCATTTAATGCAAGATATGTCTAGCATAACTTAGAGATTTGGACATACTTTATTTGTAATATCTCTTTGGGATTATTACCTATAAATACACCACCAAATGGACTTGAATGCAAGAGGATAATCATTTGATATGTGCCAAAACTCTTGCTAAGTTAATTCTCATATTTAACTCTTTATTTCATTGTATATAGTTTGGTGTGAGCTTTAAACACCTTTTGGGTTGGATTTGAGAGTTAGCCCTTGTTTAGAAAAATCTTGTATAAGTTTTAATGTGAGCCTTGAAAACACTTGTGAGAGGTTTTAGTGTGAGCCTTGAAAGCACTTGTAATAGGCTTTTGTGTGAGCCTAGAAAACACAAGTTGTAAGGTTTGGTGTGAGCCTAAACACTAAGTTGAGTGTGAGCTTGTAAAACACTAGTGATTGAGTGACATACTAAATTGGTGAATTGGGGAGTGGATGTAGGGTTGGTTAATACTTGAACCACTATAAAAACTCTTGTGTTCATTCTTCTCTTACCCTTTTCTCTAATCTTTCATTTTTGTGAGTTTCCTTCAAATCAAAAGTTCAAATTTGCCACCAATTCAACCCCCCCTTTTTGGTGCGCTAGGGCCAACATATTATAATTTTATAAATTAAAAAAATTAATAGTTTATAATATATTTCAAATATCAAAAAATAAATTACTCAAAAATATCTTTTAAAAAATATTTCTTAAGAGATACTTTCCTAAATAAATTATTTTCGTAAAATAAATGGAGGCTTAAACTATATTTTTATCCTTAAAATTTGACCTTAATAATAAATCCTGACATAAATTATAACATTTAATTTTATCTTATGGCCTAATTGTGAGATTTTAAAAAAACTTTATAATAATGTAACAGTTTAGATTTCTTTTTTGGGGATCTTCTAATCTTTTCCAAATTATTCAAAGCAAATTAGCTAAAATTATGGGGTTAGACACCTGTTACCCTCGAAAAACTCAATAATAAATTAATAATAATAATTAGGCCTTGTTGGCAAGTATTGTCAATATCAAAATCTCAAATATAAAACAATGAAATACCAATTAACTGGAGTCAATTGGGGTTTGATAAATAGGCATGAAAACTGCCAATTAGATGGGTGAGTATGTAGGCAAGAGATCATCAACTCATGTGGTATTTAGGTGTAAAAATTGTCAATCAAAGAACTTAAGAATAAAAAGAAGAAGAAGAGCTAGGTTTGGGGAAAAATAGTATTGTGTTTCTGTCAATGGTTCAAAATCTTTTCTTTATACATTATGTCTGCTTATATACTAATACTATACAAGAATCTTAATAGAATACAAAGTTTATTAACAAAGTCACAAATACATACAAATCTCATTTATTAATATTTTGGGCTAAGCCCAAACCCAAAAGCTAGACTTTACCAAAATCTACTACCATTTGGATGAAGCCCGTAACACAACTATAATAATCCATTACCATTTCGAACCTGAAGTGTTGTTGATTATTGAGCACAACCTCTCCAAAGCCAAACCTATCATATGGGTGAAGCTTAGGCCCAAAGGTCTGCCAAAAATGAGGTCGAGTGTAAACATTTCGCCCTTACAAGTTTATAATTCCATGGTTGAGTTATAGAGTTATAACCTATCTCAGAGACCTCATTTGTCCAATAATCTAGAGTCAAATAACTTTGTGACCCAAGAAAACCATGACAAACCAACCTTTAGGGATCTCGTGAGTGAATATTATGCTTAATCTATCTCTACATTTCTTAGGTGATAGTTATCCATAAGTTTACTCCTAAATTGGTTGTTGCCTACCTCACTCAAAATACTCATCTTCACAATAATAAACCTATGGAAATAAGATGTTTGAGAATTCTTTGCATATTGGGTGACGCTCGACCATCACCTTATACCCAGAATCACCACCAAATTACTCGCCCAAGATGGTTAACTTGTCATACCTTGGGTGACCTTTGGCCATTCTTCATTATTCTGATGACTTGAAATCTCTCGCCCAAAGGGCAAGTTACACCTAATTTACTTCAACAAGTAGCCATCCCTAGATGAATTGACCATGAATTACTTAATGATCATAAATAAAATCACTCACCTAATGACCATGGCCAATCATGAAAATATATAATCATCATACTTCATCAAATCCCTCAATGATATTTGAAGACAGGAACTAGAAAGACTCCTTTCAGAAGTTTCTTAGGGAGGCAAAATGGCAAAATGTGTACAATCACTTTGGTCACACCAACCGTTTATCACCATAAGTGAAATCTAGTACAATTAATTTTAATATAAAAAATTCTCTCTTATACTATTTATATTCTCTTTCTCCTCTAAATATTCTAAGAAGGAAGTCATTTTCACATTTCTATTTACAACATTCCTCAAAGCTTCACTCTTTAGATTTCTCTCTCTAAACTTTAGCTCTTCAAAAGTAAGTACCTTTTCATTCTTTTCGGTTCTTGCTCTCATCCTTTAAAGTCTTACCTCTTTGCTTATTTATAAATGACAAATGCTGAGAAATCTTCAATTGAGAAGGAGACTCCAGCTTAACTATATGAATGTTATTAGACGAACCCTATTGGCCTTCCCCTCAATGATCAGGTACTTATAGAATATTCTTCTTTTCACATTTATGTCATAGGGCCCTCATTCACTTATCCTGTAGATTAGTATAACAAAAACTTAATTCTTTAATAGCAAGGACCCCTCCTTAGATTTTGTACATCGACATATAGTAGTTTATGGAATAAGCCCTTGCCCATTTCTATCTAGTCAACTGTCCAAACTGAGTTTATCCCCTAGTTCAATAGGATGGCCCATACCTACTTAGATGACTGGAAAACTTTAGGTATCCATGACCTTTTTTAATTCTCTCTCTATCGTATTTCAATCTACAAATGGCTTTTTAATGTCGACCTCCTTTTTCTGGTATAGATTGGCCAATTGATTTTTTTTTTTGCCTCATGTTAGTTAGTCTGTATGATCTTGTTATTCTTTTTAATGTTTTAATAATCAATGAAGAAATCTCTACTTGCCTAGAAGCAGATCAAGAAGGGATTGATGTCAAGTTTTCCATTCTTAGTTACTCAACCTTTCTCTTTATTAGCTTAGGGCACCCAAAAGGGGGGTTAAATTGGTGCTCTATTTAAAAATTAAAAAGAGGGTTAATGTGTTTAAAAAGATGAGTAGGAGAAGAAAGAAATTGGCACAAGTGTTTATAGTGGTTTGAGTGTTAACTAACCCTACGTCCACTCCCCAATTCTCTACAATTGGGTATTTCACTCAACTTAATAGGTGTTCCTAAGCTCACACCAAACTTTTATAACTTGTGTTTATGGCTCATACAACAACCTTACACCTTATGTTTTCTAGGCTCATACAAAAACCTCTTATAAGTGTTTTCAAAGCTCATACTAAAGCCTCTCACAAGTGTTTTTAAGGCTCACACTAAAACCTCTTACAATGGTGCTTATTGCTCACACCAAAAAATCACAAACACATAAATGAGAATTGAAAGAATGAGTAGCAAATTGACAAGAGATTGGTTACAAATTAATGAATTCTCTTGCATTTACATCTTTTTATTGGAGTATTTATACCTCAATCCACCAAAGAGATGTTGGACCCAAAATATCAACAAATCTCTAAGATGTGCTATCAAATTTAGCATTAAATGCTTGTCAGATGGAAGTTGCGATCGCTACTACCATTTCGCGGACGCGAATTTCCAATTTCCATAATGGAGCCAAAAATTTTGGCGAAAAACCTCGTCTATGTCTAACGGTTAGTCCACGTGTCAACTTTCCATTGGTTGTCCAAGAAAATATAATCGTTGTGTTCTGACCACTATCAAAAGTAACAGTCGTGAGATACCTAAGTCTTAGGCACAACTGAGATCGCAAATTCCTCTATTCGGTGAGGAAGCTTCAACTTCTTGAGTCGCGGTCGCTACCAAATTTTTGCCTTCGTGATTTTTGATCTTTCAAGGACACCTGACACGTTGTGGTTGTGGTTGTAGTTGCCTCCATTGTAACTATGAAAGTTGCGATCGTGACCTTAACGTGACATTCACCAAGAATTTCTTTGTGATTAAGGCTTTGCAGTCTTTGGATGGTTCGCAGCAGCAAAATAGCCTGCAAATTTCTCTAGCCTAACTTTATCCTTTCTTGTGATTGATTCACGATCATGATTTACCATACACACAATGTGAATTTGGATGATCTTTACATTGTTGGAGATTTTGAATTCCATCCTACTTTCAATGAAAAATCTAACTTATAATTTGCAAAACAACACTTAATGAAAGTATTAAATTGATCAATCTCTATTATCAAGATCAAAAGAGGTCCATGACTTAGGTTAAACCAACCTAGTCCAACACTCTTCAATAATCAAACCACTGATAATCATCCCTCTTTAGACAAACATGTAACTTTCCTCTTGTACTAGCTTTGCAAGTGTGTTTTCTACTTTCCCTTTAAAAACTTATAAAGGAATACCTTAACATAGTAATTACTAAATCAAAAATTGGCTTTAGATTTGATGATTTTTACCCATATTTATAAGGATCCCACCACATATCATAAAACTTTTGGATTTATGTGAGGTCCTTTTTTGATGTTACAATTTTAGCTTTAATTTACTTTCTTGAGCCAACTATAAGGACCCTTCGACCATCCTCTCTTTTTATTCAAAATTATGGGCCAATGGGTCAATCAGTTTTAACCTTTGGGCGATAACTTCCTTATATCTTCACCTTTTTTCATTCTGATGATAAAAAAATAACCCATTTGTTAACTCCACCCATCTTTGTTTGTGTTAGACTAGGGTGGTTAACCCTAAGTCTTAGACCTCTTTTGATCTTGACAAAGGGAATTGATCAATTCTAATGTTTCATATTAAATGTTGTTTTGCAGTTTTTAGTTAATCTTTACAATGGAAGTTGGTTGAAGTTAAAAAATCTCTGAAGTAAGTGCTCTTTAATTCGCGACCGCTACTTGATAAAATGGGACCGCAAACTAGACCAAGATAGGTTGACAAGATGGACAGATGTATTTGCAGACCTCTTTTCTGCCGAGACCAATTCAAAGAAAGGAAAGTCGGAGTCATAGACAAATTTGTGGTGTAAGGCTTCCCTCAGTCGCAACTGTGAATTTCGAAGTAGTTCAAGATGCAATCAAGTCCACTGTCACAGCTTGACAAGTGTCCTAGGTAATTGTTGGAAGTCAAAAATTGTGATGGGAACTTGTTGGTAGCGACCGCAAACCCAAAAAAAGAAGATGAACACTTTTTGGCAGATGAATTCGCGTCTAGAGTCGCGTCATGTACAAGATAAATCGCAACCACTACTTTTGAGAGTAGATGAAAGGTAACGACTATACTATCCTGGTGAACTAATGAGAAGCTGCCACGTGCACTAGCTATTAGACACAAATAGGGTTTTCCTTATGAAATTTGGATTTCGCGATTGTGAACAAGTAATAGCGACTGCGAATTAAGACTGTCAAACATTTAATGTGAAAATCTATCTAGCAGACTTTGATGATTTTGTACCAATTTTATTGCAACGTCTTTTTGGTGGGTAGAGGCTATAAATACCTCACCAAACAGATGTAAATGCAAGAGAATTAATAACTTTATACCCAAACTCTTACAATTTTGCTACTCACTCTTCTCTATTCTTTAAGTCATTGTTGGGTGTGAGCATAAACACCAAGTGTAATAGGTTATAATGTGAGCCTATCAAAACACTAAAATAGGTTGTTGTGTGAGCTTGTTAAAACACAAGTTATAAAGGTTTTTGTGTAAGCCTCAAAACACAAGTGTATAGGTTATTGTGTGAGCCTTCAAAACACAAGTGTAAAAGTTTGGTGTAAACTTTAAAACACCATTGAAAGATAGTGGAATACCTAATTTTTGAGAATTGGGGAGTAGACGTAGGGTCGATTATAGCCGAACCACTATAAACATTATGTTTCCTCTCATCTCATTTCTCTTCTCTTTTTCAAATTTAATTTTTATACACCAATTCAACCCATCCTCCACCCCCCCTCTTCTTGGTGCCTAGAGCCAACATATCTATTTGCTAGTTAGAGGTATCATTTCTTAGAAGAGTGTCAAATAGTCTCTTCTAGCATGGAAGCAGAGTTTATAGCATGTTATGAGGTGTCCAATCATGGAATATGGTTACGAAACTTTGTCATGGGATTGCGCATAGTATATGGTATTGAAAGGCCACTTAAGTTATTTTGTGACAATAACAATAGGAGCTCAATAAAGTTAAAACACATAGATATCAAGTTCCTAGCCATTAAAGAAAGAGTTCAAAGTGGACAGTAATTTATTGTGCACGTTGGCACATACTCCATGATTACAGATCCGCTTACTAAGGGATTTCCACTCAAGATGTTTCATGACAATGCTGCTTGTATGAGTGTCATGTTATTTGAGGATATTTAGTTTTAGTAGGAGTTTTGTAAATTTGTAGATGCTTTTGATATTGACATTTACCATTATTTTAGTTTATGGTTATTTTTACTGTGATTTTAGTATGGTTTGATCTCACTAAAGTTTAAGGTAGACCAGTTGGAAATAGGTATGTTTAGATCACATTGCATGAAATTTTCATGCTAAACATATACATCATGCTCCATGCCATTCAATTGTATTGATATATGTGACTATTGATAAGTTGAGTTACGATAAATATAATGAAGGTCTGCTTTGATCCTATATTAATATGATTGATGAACTGGATTGGTTATAGATACATTTAGGTAATGACAACAAAATTGAGCTCATACGGTTTTTTTGCTATACATAATTATAAGGTTTATATATATATAGCCCAAATGGGAGATTGTTAGATCATGAATCTAACGTTGGACTTATATATAAATTATTATGTATTATGGATTGTTAAAAAATGTTAAGCCTAATTAAAAGTGATCTAATGAGGTTTAAGTAATTTGAGTTTTAATGTATCCAATAGGGTGTGAGCCTTTAATGTGTAAAAATATAGGGTTATTCCTATTTTGTGATAGGTAAAATAAGAATAACAAAAGATAATATATATTGGTGATGACCCTCGGATTGTACATCCATTTTGTTTCTTTTAGCATCTCATCACCTAAAAGAAAACTTAAAGAAGTCTCTTGAAAGGAGTACATATTGATCTGAAAGACTAATTGCATTATTCTAAATAATTATTGGTGCTTCCATTTAACCATTTTGTTTATATATCTTGATAATTTAATATAAATGTTTGAGATTTATGCAATAATTTTTACAAAAAGAATTTGTCTAACAAATTAAACTTAGAATTCATAATATAAATTTTTTTTATATCTCAGCTTTAGATCATTAGACTATTTTTGGCTCACATCCACCCTCAAATATGAAGAAATCAACTCCAGACCAACACATTTTATGTACAGATTCTTCTTTAAAAAAAAAAAATTAAAGGAGGAATTGATGTTAATGAGACGTGTGATGGTAGTTTAAGGGACTCAAAAAATATGCAACAACAGAAAATTCTATTATTTCATTAGCATGCAATATTTTAGTTTGCACTCTATAGATATTTTATGAATTAATTATCCTTTGAATTCTCTTTATATGAAAAATTTTGTCTTGTGGAAGATCACGTATTTCAAATATTCTAGTTTCAAAAGATAATTATTTAGTTGGTTTCTTGTAGAAAAAGGATAATGTTATCATTTTCTTTTGATAATGGAAAAATTTATTGAAGGGCTTCAAATTTATTGATATCAAAATATAGAGAATTTATAGTATATTTTTGAATAAAATAAAGGATAAAATAATAAATCAGGACAAAATTCCTAAGATTATAAAATTTTACCTTATTATCATACATCTATTCATATACTTTTATAAATTAATTCGTTACTTTATATTCTATTTTTTAATGTTAAAATTTAGTGCAATATGATGTCAACACCGGAAAATATTCTAGTGTCTCATCTTTTGGTAACCAAAAAATTTATACCGGTGAAATCGTTAAATTTTGTGTTTCCTAAGTTGTCACATCTAGTCTCAAATGAGAAATATGACAAGTGGATGAGGTAAGTGTCAGACAAGTCACCAGAAAAGGAGTTCTTATCTTTTAAAACGGAAAATAGGAGGGGTTTGTTTTTCCTTGTAATCAACTCCTGGATACATGTTGACGTGAAAGCAAAGACTAAAAAAAATCAAATAAACAATGCAAGCGTATTACACGCCCGATTTCTTAATTTTTTCAAATATTGAATCGGTCATTAAAATTAATTGGTTAATTAATTTTTAATTTAATTAATTTATTAATAAATAAAAATTTAAAAACAATACTAAAATAAGTTTAAAAAATAAGAAAAAATATTAAAACTATATCAATTTATTTATCATAATTACAATTAAAAATAATATTAAAAATCAGTTCAATTCAAATCAAATTGAATACTGGTCTGATTTCTAGTTTTTTATGTTGGATCGATAGGTTCGGTTTGGTTGTGATGACGCCAACAACTTCTTATATGACTCCTTCATCAGTTGACTACCCAACATCACTTCGTCACCTTGTACTGGGATTATCTCCGTGTTAAAGATTTTCCAGCACCTCTGCTGTTCAGGTGCACTTGTTTTGACTGCATTTGAATCTAGGTTGCTGTTATTTCACTTGATCGACCCCAGGAATTAGTTGATGGGCTTTAAGATTATTTTACTGCACAAGAAAGACTTGTGTTTAACTGGCCCAATTTAACCTAATCAGTGTCATTTTTTCATGCTAGGCTGTCGTATTGTTTTGGATGCGGTGAGACTGAACATATGGATTTCTGCAAGTACTATTGCAAGCATCTATTTCTGTACGTGTTCGTTTGTCTTTGTTTTACATATCGGTGCTCTGCTGTCGCACTTGATGCCAATCCCACGGCAAGACTCTTCGTCAACGCTTCTGTGGGCCGGCCAATACCTGAAACATTTTTTGGGATATTCTTTGAGGTTAATTTAGTTAGTTTGTTTATCCTTAATTTTTATCAGATATTGAATTTATGGTACATGATCCTTTTGATATTTTTTCCTTCTTTGTTATCTTCTTTGTGTTGCTGTAACTGCAATTTTGCTTTTATCTTTGTCAAGTGTACATACACAAACACACACACGTGTAGGAGTTACATGTTTAAGTAATAAAGAATTTGGTGAACCACCTCTTTGCAGTTGCCTTAGTTGATGTTATAGCTTGGTATTCTTGTTTGAGAAGATTATGGTATGTCAATATATAGTTTCATATGATTGCTTATTTCAACTAATGACATTTTGGATTAAGCTCAGTAAACAGAAAATAATTATGCTTTATTATGTATGTATTGAAATGTAAAATACAATATATCAACAATGATAGGAACTGTGGAGACAACCAATAATCTGAAATGATTTGCTGCAGGAGATAAACCATGCTGGAGCTGGTGGAATCTGGGCAGAGCTTGTTAATAACCATGGTAAATTAGAAAAAAAAACATCTATCAATTTCTAAGATGACAACTGAAAAAATAGATATAGTTTCTCTATTCATTTGTGCTAAATTGATATCAAATTCTATGATTCCTTTAATGCTTCTATGTGCATAAAGAAAATGATGAGGAGGTTAGTTATTAGACTACAAAAGTTGCTACTCTGATGTGCGAATACTTAGTGACTTTAGGATTCCTTCTTTGGTTTGTAAGTGATAATTTTGTATTAGTTAGAATGCGTTGAATTAGATATCAAAGTTCTCATTTGCATTGCGGCAGTGTTATTTAGGATTCAAGAGAATATCTTTTTGCATGACTCGTGAATTATTGGAATAATGGAATTGTATATGGGATTGAGAAACTTTCTTTGTCATGTTAATGTTTCCTTCTTTGCTGTTCTTAAGAGCCAATATTGTGATTAATACTTAGTTTAATTAAATATATGTTTTGTTTGAACTCAAAAAAGGATACTTTATTCTCAATTATGTAAATCTTACCTTAATTTCTTCTATTTCTAAAAATTGTTTTTTTTTTTTTTTCCTGAAAAGAGAACTCTAGTTGATTAATATTCTGCATATCTCTTATGCACTGACATGATTTAATGTACTTTTGACCATTTACACTGATGATTTCTCATGTTCCTTAACCATGCTATTGGTAAAAGCCTAATAATGTTAGAGTGACTTTCTTCTGGAGCTTTGA
Source organism: Omphalea diandra (assembly GCA_949677035.1). Lineage (NCBI taxonomy): Eukaryota > Viridiplantae > Streptophyta > Magnoliopsida > Malpighiales > Euphorbiaceae > Omphalea > Omphalea diandra. The sequence goes on from CATIWR010069252.1 coordinate 10,833, forward strand.
GAAGAAACAAATTATTTTGTGCTTTTGATAACAAATTTTGCCATGCTCCATTGCCTTTTCAAGTAAAAATTTTTCATGTCATCTGGCAAATTGGTGCTATCTTCATGTGCAATTATGGTTCCAAGTGTTCATATACTGAATAGAGCCACATGCCTATACATATATTGTTTTTTGTTTTGAGAAACTCATTAATACTATGAGGTATAATATCTGTTATTGCTATTAACCCATCCTAATGAAAGTGTTTTTGGGTTGTTTTCTCTCCTAGGTTTTGAAGCTGGGGGTCCTAACACTCCCTCAAATATTGATCCTTGGTCCATAATTGGTGATGAGTCATCTCTAATTGTTTCTACTGATCGTTCTTCTTGCTTTGAACATAATAAGGTTGCACTCCGAATGGATGTGCTTTGTGACAGCAGAGGGAACAACATTTGCCCAGTTGGTGGAGTTGGTATTTATAATCCTGGATTCTGGGGCATGGTAAGAATTATGCCAATGCATGATCATTCTTTATTACATGCCTCTTTTATTTTGACCTTTTGGAATGAACTGGAGATACATTCTTGTAACTGTGTGGTTGTAATGTCTATAACAGTCTGAGGAGTTCTAATCATAGAGATGATAGGACTTTCAGATTTTTCTGCACTAAATTTTTCAATAATTGCATAATTATTCTTATACATATTTATTTGACAAATTGCAGATGATTTGTTGCACTCTATGCTCTAATTCATTTGTTTCCTCCAGAATATTGAAAAGGAGAAGACCTATAAAGTGGTTCTTTATGTTCGTTCATTGGGATCAATCAATGTATCTGTCTCATTGACTAGCTGGGATGGGTTGCAGACATTGGCTACTGCTAACATTATGTGAGATCCTTATGAACATATTTTGCAATTCTATTAATTTATGGAATGAAATATTTCTTGTATAACTAGTGCTTGTGTTTTGCATTGTTGCAGAGCTTCTGTTTCTGATGTTCAGAATTGGACAAAGGCAGAAATTCTACTGAAAGCCCAAAGGTCAAATCAAAATTCAACACTTCAGTTGACAACATCCCAAAAAGGTGTTATATGGTTTGATCAAGTGTCGGCTATGTCCTTAGACACATATAAGGTACTTTTATGTTTTTATTTTTATTTTGACCAATACTGATCACAATAGAAATTTACTTACAATGCCTCACTTTTGTCCTTGTGAAATAACTTTCTCACATCCCAAACTCGGGCTGGATTGGTGATAGGGAGGGAGTAAATGTAAGGCCACCACAAACTGCAGTAAGCCTAAAACTTGTGGAAAAATATCTCATACAACCATCAAACCATGTTATCATCTCTCGAACTTGTCCTTGGCTTTTGGAATTTTCTTCACCGTTTGCATCTCATAACATGTACCATATATCCAAGACCAAATAATCATAAAAGGGAGATGACATAAAGCCACATCTCAAACAATCCATAAGCTCAAGCTCAACATTCTCAACCAAATGGCATAAATAAACCTTAGCTCAAGGTATGGGAGTTATCTCACCTAAGTCTCTTACACAAGTGCCAAGACATATTGTGCAACATAAGGGAGAAAGGTCATACATAACCTGCTCATGCATAAACATATAGAGCAAAATTCATCCAAACTCATACAACTCATAGAGTTCGATGAAAGGACTTAAAAGGTCTAGCAAGAGAACAAATCATCATACATTTATGGAACACTTAGTCATAAAAATAACTTGCAATGCAACCAAGACTCATTAAAAGGGCCAGAGAAACACATGACCTTATGACTCATACATTATCCTATAAGACAAGGATGGCAAACTAGGTACGTACATAGTTTATACATCATACATGTTTCAAATGCTACAACTATAAGAGATTGCGACAGCAACATCAAAAGATAAAAAGTCGTCAAGCAAGGAATGCGCCAAGCATTATACACCTTTTAGTCTTCCACATTTTCACTATCAAAATATGTGGATGCTGGTTAGATGGAGAATGAGTGTCTCAACTCAGAGAACAAATAACATTCAATGTGATACGAAAATATAAGCACACAATGATCTTAAGTTATCATTCATGGCATTCATCAAGCAAACACATGGCAAAACATTTGTATATCAAGCATAAAGAAAAATGATTGTTCAAGACAATGGAAATCTCACATAGGTATTGAAGGACTTCCTCTCCTCCTCCACTGGAAAGATTTCTCTCACGCCTACAATTCAATTAGGAAGATTTCTCTAACACCTACACTTCAATTACATATCTATTGCAAGGGAGGTTTCTCTCGCACGAAACTCTTATCTTTCTCTGATTAGGGAGATTTCTCTGACATCTAAACCATACATGCATTTCTTATCTTTACTTCATCCATTATCATGACTAGTCATGACATACTTAAAGGATTTGCATGTCATCCTTAAAACTACCCATAAATCACAGATTTTATGGAACATATCATCTTCCTAATAGCATAAAAAATGCATATGGCTCAATATTTCATATAGGTATAATGCAATATATAGTATACACTCTAATGATGCATGAGATGCAAAAAATTAGAGGATATAATGAGATATCACAACAAAGGTTATTTACTCACAGTTTGCTATTCAAAACAGCTCCAAGGCTTCTTAATGCTCTTAAACACCTCCTCGCTGTAGTGGATGGTATAGCATCAAGATAACCTTAACAATCTACATAAGGGAAAGAAGTAGAAAAGCCTAAAACCATCAAATTAACGCTTGGGTGCCATCTCTGGGTTATGCCTTTGGATTTCCTACCATCATCTAGAGACTTCTAACAACCTAGAATCTCTAGAATAGATCATAGAAGCATAAGAAAACATTAATTGAAAGAATTGAAAACATGCAAGTTCATATTCTTCAATTTTGCTTAAGCCAAAACCTTACTGCATGTGAGATTTTTTAGCGCTAATCATAGCTCTGACATGCAAGAAACAAGATAAGAGACATCCACTTACTTGGTTGAGACCAGAAAAGAAAGATTGAGTACACTTGACCTTGAAGAGATAAAGGAGAATCAAGCTTCCAATCTCTTGCTTGATTCCTTGTGCATTTGATATTGGTAGCCTTAGATGTTGTTTATTACTTAGTTTGTGCTTTAATTTTAGATATCAAAGCTAAAGCGTGAGGAGAAAGCTTGGAATGAGAGTAAAAAGAAGTTATAGTGAAAGAAAAGAGTGAACAAGGAAAATTGGCCCCATGATTGTGGGTTTCTGGTTTTTCTCTGACGTCACATGTAAGAACACGGTCACAAACTCTCATGGTCATGGAATAAGGTTTCCACAATAGTTGAAAACCAATCCATGGTGTGGGCATGGTTGTGGCTTTTCCTTGAGAAGCTCGCCTAGCTACTGACCTCAAAATGGATTATAAAAACAAATCCATGGTCGCAGATCTTCATTTTCAGGTTGGACGTGAACTGCCTAACCCAAAGAAAAGAACTGCTCTCAAAGGACTCTATCCTGCAAATCGAACACATCAAACATCTATAAAACCTCCTAAACATATCCTAAAACATGTAAACAAGCATACAAGAACGTCGACAAGGTCTCTAAGATCATGAAAATGATCACATGGGCACAAACACCTCAAAAGGCATCTTGGTGTTACAAATTTTATCCTGCACAAATCAAAAACAGAACTACTCAAGATGTATCTGTTTGAAAGTAATTTTTTTTTATCTGAAATATGATCTGTATCAATTTTCACTGCAATTTTTCAGGCTGGCTGAAATTGTTTTTTCAGTCACCTGTGAGAAAGCATCATATTCTTTTGTTCCTGAAAAGTTCAAACTCCACTTTCCAATGTCAAATGCACCATAACTTTGACAAAATTAAGGACATAATTTCAGGACATGCGCCTAAATACTTTATCTCCCAGTTTGACTTGGTCACTTCCATTCTCTGACAATTTATAGTGGCTATTGCGGGTTAACATCATCTGTGTGTTTGCTAGTGTCTGAACTCTTTCTTTGCATACATAGGATTTCTTGTCTTATTTATGCATTCATGTCTAATTATCTGTGCAAATTTCTTCTTGCTACAGGGGCATGGTTTCCGAAATGAGCTTGTTGAAATGCTTGCAGACATTAAACCTCGGTTTCTCAGATTTCCAGGTACTTAATACAATTTTTTGTGATGAATAATTTTCAGCTCAAGATGGATTATTTATGGTAAACATTTCATATTTAGGCTTGACATTTAGAAACTGACTTGCTGAGGTCAAGTTTGACTTGGCTGCTTGTTTGTTTTCTATAATATATACATGTCAGTTCATGGTTTTCTTTTCTATTTAAGGCTTCTCATTTCAAGTTCTAGCTGCATTGAATGAGGATTTGTTTTCATGATTATGTTTTCACCATCAAAATTTTGTAAATTTTAGCAGGAAATTTGAAGATTCTTAATCTCTCTCTCTCTCTCTCTCTCTCTTTAATAAAGTAATTCTGGGAACCTTGTTTCTCTTTTCCTCATTTCCTATATATTCTATTTGCTTCATTTCCTGTATATTCTCCCTCCTTGAACTTCTTCCAAGTCTGAGACACCAACTAGAGCAGTAGACGCAAAAGTGAACAAATTTGATTGTCATTATATCCATCGTCTTTTTCCAATTTTGACTATATTATCTGACTAACTGGAGCTGGTCCATAACTCAAATATGTTACCATATATCAGCAAAATACTATGAAGCCAAGATAGAGCTTCTCCCAATTTTTTGAACCAAAAAAAAGGTGAACTAGATAAAACCAACTGATTAGAGTTGACAGGCCAAGTGGAAGATGGCTTGGAAAGTCTTACATAAGCAAGTTATAAGGCAAGTAATACAAGAGATGGTTTTGAAAATTACATCCATTTATGTCTTTCCTATGTTCCATGGGATCAAAGCTTCATGAAAATGTAACTCAGATATTTTCAGCAGAAGAGATTAGACAAGCTCTTGCTTGGGTGAATCCTTCCAGATCAACTGGGCTAAATCTTTTGCATTCTCATTTGTGATATAACACAAGAAAATTAGTCAGTGGAAAATATTTCTGAGTCAAAAGGTATTGCTTATTCTTTGCCCCTTGATGAAGAACGTCAACGTTTTCCTTTTTCTTTCTTGAGTTGGCTAATATATTATACTTCCACTGATCACTCTTGATGATCATGCCTGGTCTTCTTGTCATCACAAACAATACACTCAACTATTACTCACCATCAACACTTGTTAATGTCCTCCATTACCATCATCAATCTACGACACGTCCGGATGTCTCAGGCGGCTCTATACCAAACACTGGCAACTGAAAGTGGCTGCTAATCTGAGTAGTTTACATACCTAATGGGACATGCAACACATCACAATATGATATGTTGATACATCATTTTTAAAAAGTAGGCTACAATATATATATATATACACACACGCACACACACATATACTTGTATATATATACATGTATTTGTACATACAAATATACATGTACACTCACATGCACACACATATATATAAATGTATATGCGTGTGTGTGTGTGTGTGTGTGCGCGCGCGCGTGTGTGTATCTCTCACACACACGTATATATATATAAAACAACACTTGGTTTCAGTGATCTATTATTACCTTAAAACTTTTTCTTAAATAAAGATAATTTTAATTTTACGTATTACATAGTTTAGAAAAATAGGATCAGGGTTTTCTTTGGTCTTATTTCTCATTTTCTTGAAGTATATTTCTTAAATTTTTAAATTGTAAATAACCTCTGGAGTTTCTCTAAAAGTGTCCCCAAAGTTTCCTTAGAGTTTCCATCATAATAATAATAATAATAATAAGATTCTTTTTGAAGTTTCTGAAACATTGTCAAAGGTTTTGGTGTCCCATACGTGTCTGATACTGGAATATTTAGAAATTTCCGTGCCTTCTAGCTAGTAATTGTCATTACTTGTGGCAAACAAACATTAACCATTACCCAGTGGCTATCACTTGCTACTGATTGCCACCAACAAACTCCACTTGGCTGTAGATATGGTGAGAGAAATCTGTGTCAAACTGACCGACCTCTGTCAAACCTGCCCAACCTAATATTGTCGGGTTAAGGAATAATGGGTTGGTTTCAATTTAAATATCTGTATGTGCATGGGCTGTGCAGTTGAAATTGAAGAAATTGATGGGTTTTTTTTTCTCTTGTTTGCAGTTTCTTCTGGTGGTAGCTGTGTTTTTAATTGAGTTAGTCACTGTTTTTTCTCATCTAGGCTTAGTTGCAATGTCCAGAAATGTTGATTTTGGGAGGGCTCAAAGCAGTAGATGGCTTAATATCACAGCCGTCAGTGACATGTTTGACGCTCATAGTAGGGACAACATATCAATCTCAAGAAGAGGATACATAGAAGCTACCATTTTTCTCTTTCAAAAACACTAAAAGAAAACTCCAAAAGAAAAAAGAAAAATGGTGGGGGATACTGTAGTTTGTAGAATTTATATTCAAACAAATGACTAAAAAATTGAATTGAAGTAACCTATAAGTCATCCATAGTCACCATGTGTGAGGCCATCCTTTAGTTAGTCTATTAAAAAAAAAAAAGATTTAATCACCACGATTGGTTTAGTCAAAAGAATAAAAAAGACAGTTAGGTTGGCTGGGAAGTGCAAGTGGCCCCTTGATCTGTTCCGCATATTCTTAATAAGTTCACAACCATTGAAACTACCTGATAAACTGAAGATTCAAAATTTTCTCTAAACTGAAGATTATGTTACACGCATGATCCACGTAGAGTTGAAGTCGGGATCGGACTAGAACCCAAATAATCCCACCTGACTTGATTTCCTACACCCCTAGCTGCACATTGTTGTTTGCAACCAGCTAGGCAGACAAACTTAAACTTACATGAAAAGCTGTTTAGTTTTCGTAAAAATAAATCTTATAAAAAAGAAGATATGGCAAATAAACTCTAAATTTTCTTGTATTCTCTCTCTTTAGCATCTGCAATTTCTCAAGTCTTTTCTCCCAAGAGATGTATGTAACTCAGAATATATGTAATAGAAACTTGAAGGAAGTAAATTCTCGATGTCATCTTTTTTGCAGATATTGAGCTCTTATAGGCCATCATTTTTCTCACCTTATTTTTGTTTGGAATTTTTGGCCAACAAAGCAGAAACAGAAATTCTATAGAACAGTACTTAGGCCATCCTTGATGTATGGCAACTCTATACCATGAAGATGAGTGTAACTAAAGTGAGGATGCTAAGATGGGTGTGGCCAGACAGGAATGGACACATCCAAAATGAAGATATTCATAGTAAAGTGCAAGTGGTAGGTATAGAAGTTACGGTGTGAGAAGGTAGATTGAGATGATTTGGTCATGTGTGTCATGGAACAATAAATATCTCTGTTTGAAAAGCAGAGAATATTAAAATAGGGTGATGAAATGGGAGTGATAAACCTAAAATAACATGTGATGAAGTGATAAGGGACGATTTTCAGAAATTACATCTCACAGAAAATGTAGCTCGATACTATGTCGAATGGAAAAATAGATCCGTATAGTCAACCTTAATACCTGTTCACTCTAGTGAACTTTGCGTATTATGATGTATTGTCACTTGGGACTAGATGCTGATGGCAGTCATGTACATGGATAGTTCATGTGCCTAGCCATGTCTGATGCAACCCCTGGTATAATCCAATACCTCAGTTCCTCAAATTCACAGTGTCATGAATGTAACTGCCTTTGTCATTGTCTAACTTCTCAATAACATTGTATTAGGTGGCTCTTTTGTTGAAGGTGAATGGTTAAGGAATGCATTTCGCTGGAAGGAAACAATTGGACCTTGGGAGGAGAGAGCTGGGCATTTTGGTGATGTTTGGATGTATTGGACTGATGATGGACTTGGTTTCTTTGAGTTTCTTCAAGTAGGGTTGTTCTTTTTTTTTTTTTTTTTTTTCTCCCTCCTTCTCCCCTCTGCCAACACTACCCCTTCCCCCCCCCCCCCCAAAAATCTTCCCTTGCAGGTGCCAAATGGCTTTTTTGAAAATTGCATTGCTTGCATTTGTGTTGCTTAAATGTTATAACCTAGTCAATTGCTTGTGCCAGCTAGCAGAAGATCTTGGTGCACTGCCAATATGGGTGTTCAACAATGGTACTTTCCATATGCTTGATTTTTATACATTACCCTCCCCCCTTTTCCTTTTCTTTATTTTTTTGGTCTAGTTTATTTATTTTATTGTTGTCCTTTTGCCTTCATGAATTTGGCTGATTATTTTATTGTTGTCCTTTTGCCTTCATGAATTTGGCAGGAATCAGCCATAATGATCAAGTTGATACATCCAGCATTTTACCTTTTGTACAAGTATGTCTGCAAGTTCATTCTTTTCTGTTGTCCTGAACCTAGGCCGAAAAATATGCTACAGTTTGAGATTTAATTATTGAGGTTTATATTGCAGACCATTAGGCTTACTAGCTTGGTTTTAAATGGTAAAGCTGTTATCGTTATATCGTGGTCTTTTGCCTTACCCTGCCTCCGTTAGGACTGTTATATGACAGTAAAATTTTATCAGCTACCACGGCCATTTACAGCTATTATATTCTAATGTAACAGCCATTAAGGCAATTAATATAATGAGAGGCAGGAATCTTATGGCCATTAATATTCTAATGTAGGTTTTACATGTTGCTGTCCTATTTTCTTCACTTTCCAGTAGGTAGCACCAACCAAAACTATTTTTTGCATTTTTATTTCATTTTTCTTCTTCTTCTTCTTCTTCTTCTTCTTCTTCTCTTATGTCTTCTTCTTCCATTTCATTTGTGCCTACCATATGCAGCAGCTTCTTTGTAGATTAACTCAGGGGTGGACATTCGGTTTAAACCAAACTAATAAAACCAAAAACCAAATTTTGAAAAATATAAACTTCCAAATTTCGAAAAACATAAACTGAACCGAATAAATTTACAAACTGAACTGACTGGTTTGGTTTAATTATAATTCGATTCAACTTAAACTGAATTTTTAAAAAATAATTTTAACAAATTTTTAATATAAATAATAATTCTTATAATATTCTTTAAAATGTAAATAGTGAATTTTAAATAGGCTTCAATCATCTTGCTTTGATTTAATATAGGTTCAACCTAATTTAATTTAATTTTAAATAAATTCAATTGGCTTGGTTCAATAGAATTTTTATAATCTAAAAACTGAACTGAACCAAGTTAATTAAAATTAAAAAAAAATCGAATCGAAATTATATTTAAATTGAACCTAATGAACTGAACTGATTTGGTTCGATTAGTTTTTTCGGTTTCCATCGGACATTGCCTATCCCTAGATTAACTCAAAAAAATTTAAAGAGAAGAGTTGTTTTAAGGAGGATTTCTTCACACTACACTTAAAAGAGGTGTGTTAATATTTGTACTTTCTTTTTTTTTTATTGTTTTACTAGCTTTTAGATTATAAAATATTGTTAAATTTTAAGTTCTAATTAGTTAATTAAAGGTTAAAAATTGCATATTTACCTTAATTATTTGTTAAACCTAAATTATGTATTTAGCTTGATTAGTAACTATAATATGCATAGATATCAATGACGTTGTCTATAATTGGTGAAGCTATTGATTTAAATTATTAATTTTGAACAAAACCTATAGATATTATGTTTTTATTTATGTTGTTTTATGCTTATTAATTATGTAAGTAATAGTTTTAGTGAATTATGAAAATAATTCTTAGTTTGTAATATTTTGCAATCTTTAACAATGTTTCATGTAAAATTACGTAGCGGTTCGCTGTTACTGTGATGTTACGGCCACGACAGTCCCATTATGTTAGGGCTGCGGTAGTCCTGATACTATTACACATGATTGCGACTATGATTGTGACTACGACCACAATTTAAAACCATGCTTACCATAATCAAATCTTTTTTACCTTTTAAGTCTATAGAACTATGCATTTCAAAAACTGCATCTTTGAAGGAGATTTTAATCTTGAAATGGGGAAACCAAAAGCAACTTAGAGCTTAAACAAATACTGGTCTGTTAGTCAAGCCTCGATGCAGGGGGCTTGAGCATATCTGTTAACATATTGTATAATGTCATCTCCTTTTTCCATTTGTACAAGTATTTTCCAGAGCTTAGATCTTTAACTTAAGGAATGAATATGTGTTGAACTTTTCGTCCTTTATGCCCAAGATAATGGATCCTTCATTTTCTTTTGGTGTGAACTGTTACAGTGACATTTCACCTAATTCATCTTCTTGCCTGCATTTAAGTCCAGAAAAAGTGAAATGAATATATTGACAGTAAATTGTTTTACTTTTTTGGTATGTGGCATTCTATAACTTGGATCAATTGTAGGAAGCCCTTGATGGAATTGAGTTTGCTAGAGGTGATTCTGGTTCGAAATGGGGTTCTATTCGAGCTGAAATGGGACATCCAGAGCCCTTTGACTTGAGATATGTTGCTGTTGGAAATGAGGATTGTGGAAAGAAGAATTACCGAGGTTCACTCAACTCCCCGGTTATTGTCTGCTTTATTATTATTATTATTATTATTATTATTATTATTTTGTTGTTATATCATATCAAGTAATCAGGTTTGAGTCTATATCAATTATACATGTGCTTCAAATTCAAGCTAGTTCTTATATGTTTAAATTACAAAGTTACATTAAATTTTTCATGGTTATCATTTTAAGAACTTGGAGAAAATAAGTATGGAGGTCTAGTGGGTTGAAGTTATGAGTTTATATTCTTAGTATAATCCAGCATTGAATTGCAAAGATAATTTATCATGATATTTCATTAATATAGTTTTATGGTCATATCTCATTTTTGAACTGATCCGTTGGACATATTGATGGCTTATGTCCACACACTACACTCTGTTTAAGAACTCAAATTTGTGCCTTTTCTGTTGATCAGGAAATTACCTTAAGTTTTATGAAGCTATAAAACGTGCCTATCCTGACATCAAAATAATCTCAAACTGTGATGGGTCTTCTCGTGCTTTGGATCACCCTGCCGATTACTATGATTTTCATGTAAACCTCTTGCAACTTGTTATAAATACCTTAATGTTTCCATTTATTGATCTTGTTTTGTATTTATAATGTTTGCATATACAGTCATGGGTCAGGGAATAAAGGCTCAACCATTTTATGTGATTTCTTCAACAGGTTTATACATCTGCTAACAACTTGTTCTCTATGGCACATCAATTTGATCAAACATCACGCAATGGTCCCAAGGTATATTTTGTGTCTTTTTAATCTTGGAAATGGTCTATTCTTGTGATTGATATCCTACTGTGCAATATTTTTCAGGCTTTTGTGAGTGAGTATGCTGTGACTGGAAAAGATGCTGGCACAGGAAGTCTTTTAGCTGCACTTGCTGAAGCTGGATTCCTCATCGGGCTGGAAAAGAACAGGTTTGCTATAGCTATTCTACAGTTTGCGTTTCTTACATGTAGCGAGATGCCAATGCTTTTTTTTTTTTTCAGTAGGGTGGGGAATTCAAAGTTGAGTTGATTTTGCTTCTTTCTTTTTCAATGGTCACTTCTATGAATTTTTTTTTTTTTTATTTTTGTTAATTAGCTCAATTCTTTTGTTGTTGGTGCTGCTAACTTCTGTATCTAGGATTGGAATCCTGCAACTAGAGATATATCTACAGTGAACTGGTACTGAATTGGCATATGCTAATATGGCTATGCAAGTTAAGTAGGATTTAAGATATTGACTGAGGCCCACTTGAAGTTCTCCACCTTTATTCCTCTTTTCTGTTTCTCACCCAGTCTATCGAACTATCATTTTAAGATTTTAGAAAGCTTCAGGTTGGTTGTAGTCTAATAATTTTTTTTTTTTTTTAAAAAAAAAAGAAACCCTTATCCTGCCTAGCGGTGTCGACATGCCAAGTTATTGCCAGTCCAAGATAGATGCGTGCCACTTGTCATGACTCCTTATTCTAGGTAGAACTTTTACCAATTATAATGTATAGGACAAAAATTGTAAATTCAAATTGTAAGCTATGTTTAGAATATTATGTGGTCAACATTTTTTTATTAAACATTTTATTTTACTCAAAATGCTTTTTTCTATGTTGCTGCACTCATCCAAAGGTTATATGCTGAGGTCTTTATTTTCTTCAATGCAGTGATGTTGTTGAGATGGCAAGCTATGCCCCGCTTTTTGTGCATGCCAATAATAGGCGGTACATATCTTTCTACTCTGAAAATTTAATTACGTGTTGCAGGGAATATCATTTTATTAGATGGTTATGCTGATGTTAAAATATTGTTGTTGAAGTTGGAACCCAGATGCTATTGTCTTCAACTCCTCGCAGCAATATGGAACTCCTAGCTACTGGGTGCAGCAGTTCTTTATGGATTCAAGTGGAGCAACTCTTCTCAATGCTACCCTTCAAACAAATTCTTCTACTTCAATTATTGCATCTGCAATTACTTGGCAGAACCCAGTGGATAGTAAAAATTACCTGAAAATAAAGGTTTTACAATTTGCTTCTGCTCTACTTAAGTATCTCCTAATACTTGGCAGTTCTAACAGAGATTGTGTTTCACACAACAATTTTTTATCCAATGGTTAATTCATTCTCTTCCACTAATACTGTTGGCATTTTATTTTTATCTATTCATATAATCTACAATTTTAATTCAGAATTAAATTATAGTAGAGGATTTGAAAGGTATTATGCAACTGAGATTTTCAAGATTTAGCCTAAGCTTTGCTCAGGATTCCACAACTCAGTCATATCTGGTAGGTGTAAGGCAAAAAAATATAATTTCATTTCAAAATCTTTCATTTAAAATTTTTTAGCAAAAAAATATAATTTCATTTCAAAATCTTTCATTTAAAATTTTTTATTTATTTAATATTGTTTAGAAATTGAAAAATTCATTCTCTTTTATTTACATTAAGTAAATAGAAAAAACATTTGAAATGTCTATCTCTGAATTAAGCAGGCTCAAATAAAAGAAATTGCACATGCATAGGAATTTGGTAAATTTATGGATTCCAGACCTAAAAGTATCATAATGTCAACTGTGTCCTAATAGTATCATAATGTCAACTGTGTCTAGATTTTGTCTTCTCAATGTGAACAAACTGCTACTGTTTGTAATGCATACATATGATAAAATGATACTAAATTTATGTTTTCATAGATTTCACAGTGGCCGGTCTTCAGTTCCATCGTCCAGCAGTTTAACACTTGTCTACCCAATTGTGAATGATGCAAAGAGTATTTAATTTTATTTTGTGGTAAAGTTCTTATTGTCAGGTGAATATATTTTTCAGATTGTGAACTTTGGGAGCAGTGTAGTGAACCTCAAAATTTCTGTTGATGGATTGGGGCTCAATTCCATACAATCGTCTGGTTCAACAAAGTCTGTACTTACTTCTGCTAGTCTAATGGATGAAAATTCTTTCAGCGAGCCGAAGAAGGTATTTGTCAAAAATTCTTTTCTCTTTCATATATTGTTAAGAAAGAATTATCCACAATTGATTTTCTTACTCTGACATTCCCACTTTGTTCCTTCTATTAATTAACTTTCCTAGTAAAATGAGGTTATCTAAAAAAGAAAAGAAAAAGAACCCAATAGGATTCATATAATATTGCCAACTGGATTTTGTATGCATACTTAAAATAGTCCAATAACATTCTTATTTTGAAGAGTTCAGGATGATGCTTTATCTTCGCTTTCTGAATTTGTCATTATCGCATTATTTCAAGTGGTACAATTCCACGTACAGCTTATAACCTGGGGAACCCTTTGCCAAAGAAGTAAAACATTTTAAGGAACCTACACTGTTCCATTAGTTGCTGCTAGATGTGAGTCTTCTCATTAGTTATTTACTTATTTCTAATCCTAGGATATTGTACCACTTATTCACAAGCATTTTCTTAGCCAAGGCACCTTTTTTTTTTCTTTCTGAATGCTCTTGCTTTAATAAAAAGAACAATCTTTAATGTTCCCTTTTCAGTCAAATATTACTTGATAAGAGTTGACTTTTGTCAGTTATTAGGAAATTTCCTTTAGATAATGTTTTTACAAGCATATTCTATTTATATTTTTTTATGTGGTCCATACGATAATATCTGCTGGGAAAACTTAACTAATAAACATGGAAAAATTGTTGCATAATAGAGTGGTGAGGATTAGTGGTAAAACTTCGTTGGGCTAATATTTTGATGATTAATCAAGTTGCACTGTTTAGAGTAAATTACCTGTTCATGCTACACTCTAGCTAGTTTTGCATTTCCATTACGTCATCTATTACTCTGCCGAATTAGTTCAATCAACCCGGGTGTTAACAGTGCTTCTTCATCAGACAAACCTATGTCCTGTTTAAATCTTGAGCATCACGCTTCTCAAAATGTGGAGTTATATTGTAGTTGTCATGACAGAAATTGGAATAACAGAGCTATTGGTGGATTTAGAGATTGAAGGTGTTCCTCCTAATGTTTCTGGTTTAAACATATGCAGGTGTCTCCTATACAAACTTTGCTTGATAGTGCTGGAAAAGACATGGATGTTGTACTTTTGCCATATTCTTTAAATTCATTCGACTTGTTAACCGAATCATGCAGTATCGAGATCAGAGAAACTGGAATTTTCTCTAGATCTATCTAAAATATAAGTACTTGAAGTATAATTATATGAATAATAATTTTTAAATGATTCAGAATGAGCAGCACATTTACCACCTTTGTTAATTAAGTTGCCTATGTAGGAAGGTAAATATACTTTATTCTGCTGCTTTCCCTTTCGAGCCTGCTCATCATTCAGCTTATGCAATTTCTTCAGGATTAGTGCTTTTCCAACACTGGCTCCTTATCTTTTTCCGATGCATCTTATAATTTGTGATGGTGATAAGCTGTGTTTTTTTAGAAAAAAAAAACTTAAAAAAAAAAAGAAAAAAAAAAAAGAGAGGAAAGCAGCAAGAATGATTGTTTGGCAAACGCTCTTATTTTTCAGATACAGGAGAACAATCCCTTTAATTTGCATCGTTAATATTCTTTTTCACATGGTATCAGAGGACGGGAACCTTGAAAAAAATGTGACAAACACAATTTTTCTGTTTTTTTTTTGAACGTCGCTGTCAGTTTTGCTTTCTCCAAATTATGAAGCAAAAGTGCTTCTAAATGTCTTTAAGGTTATAGGTTAATCTATATTCTATATTATGTTACTGAATTATGGTTAATATTTTATTGTAATTATAAATCTATTTTGTTTTGTTAAATCATTCAAATATGATTATTATTTTAATTAATATAATCTAATCAAATTAAAAGTTTTAGCTCATTGCATTGCTATTAATTAATTCATTAATATTTATATATTTATTTCATAATCATTTGAAATTTAAATTAAATTATCAAAATTTTATTATTTATTTATGGGTCTTACATAATTTTAAAATTTTTAATTTGATCAGATTGTGTTAATGGAAGCAATAATCATATTTAAATGAATTAATTGAACAAAATTGATTTGCAGTGATTAAAGTAAAATTTTAATTAATAATTCAGTGACTAGGACAAATTAATTTAAGGATATATTTGGTATCAATAAATTTTATGGTTTTTATGGAATTCATTTACATATCTATAATTTGCATGTTTGGCATAAAAGAAAATTTCTTTAAAATTTTATTTTATTAAATTCTTAAAATTGGTTATAATTAAAACAAAATTTATCAACTTTAATAAAATTTTTAAATGAATTATAAAGTTGTAAAAATTTTTTATTATGACAAAAATACTTTTAATTAAAAATATGTTTTTTCACTTTTTTTTTCCTCTCTTTTTGTCCCCCACACGCTCCTCTTTTTGCATTTTTTTTTAAACATCTGAAAAAATAACACAAGAATATTTTATTAAAATAATTTTTTAAAATTCTATAATTAAACTTTTTTTGGATAGTGCAGTAGTTAGTGTTAATAGGGAATGTGAGAATTTTAACAATAATCTCTATTAAAGGAAAACCTATGACGCTTGGTGGGGTTTAAATCCGTGACACCCCTAACTAACTTGCCTATAGTTAAATCAACACAAAATTCATTTCATTTTGAAATGAATTCTATTTTTGTTTTGTGGTACACTAAATATATAAATTTATTTCTAAAAAAAATTAAAATTAAACCAATCATTATATAAGGGGATAAGTCTCAGTAAATTTTTATGTGCATCTTAGTTTAATAGTTTATATGGTGATAGATATGAATAGGGGTAAATTCCTCATTGGGTGATTGTTCCTCACCTGTTCTGAGCAAAGCTGATATACTATCATATTGGAATCCCCTCATGCACCTCTAACCTCCAGTCCCATTATTACCTTTTCCATAGATATTAACGTAGCAGCCAAATTTTGTGCCTCCTCTTTTCCTGGTTCAACCTCAAGTCTAGCACCTACGTCTGTCTTGATCCAAAGGATTAGAACGACGATACCGTATCAAGCATAAAACTTGTGAAATTGTCTCAATTTTCTTATCTTAAATCATATCTTATTTATTAACTGCGTTGAATATTTATTTATTCAATCTAAGGCAGATAAGGGTCTTATTGGGATAAGAAGGAAGACATCACATGTTCAACTCTTATTACCATACCGTCCAGCCCATATGAACTCTTTTTCATTATGCAAGTCATTTTAACATTTAAACATCCATTATTTAATTCAATCTTAAATGCTTAGTGAGTACACTAATTAAATATGCGTCAAGCTCTACTAAGTAACGGAGAACATTTAGGTCTCTATTTCATCCATCTAAGTTATACATCTCATACATGCAAAAACGGAGAGATAACTCATCCAACCAGTAAGATTGGCATGCTTAACTTAAATCATACATGAGTCCATATAACATTGTAGATAGAAGTAATAGTTTCTAACCCAAAATGAAAACTCGGTCCAAATTTGCTTGAAAAACTAACATAAATCTAATCCAACTTAGAAAAAAAACTTGAAATAATTCAAATTCAAAAATTTTCGAGTCAATCTCTATCCTATCTTAACTTCATCCACAAGTTAATCCGAATTGACCCAATCAAGTCTAATTCAAATGGATATGAATTATATCCATTTTAAATTTGGGCCGCTCATCTTTAAAATTGTTTTAAAACTAAAATAATAATTTTTTTGAAAAAAATAAAAAATATGATTGACCTAACTTGACTCCATCCAAAATCTAAAATAAACTTACTTTTGTTTTCTATATTTTAACCTAAAGACTCTGACCTAACTTGAAAATAATTCTACCCGAAGTTGACCCAACTTGAATCCACTGACTCAACCCATTTGCCACTTGTAATTTTGGACATGTTCAGAACTATCATCACAAAGCCTTTAAACTCTTTACCCATATAATATCTTTTAATTTCACGACATTAAAATCTTAAATGCTTAACAAGATATCTATGGAAAACAAAATAATGTTTCCAAGAACATCTTTGTCGGCTCTAGCACATAATCTTCTAGCTCATCATAACTTACAAAATGAAATTTGCGATTTAAAAAGTAATATACTCATAAGAGTAACATTTTAGATCCCTTTGAGAAGAATGAAATAACTGAAAGAATACCAAACAGAACTTGGGTTTAGAAGTTTTGTACTCAAATCTGCTATGAGAACTTGATAATGATAGTCAATAATACCTTCTGATTTTAGTAAAGTTAGTTTCTTTTAACAGGTAACATTACCTATATTAGAGGTTTAGAAATCGTGATTAAGTGCTATGGGCATACAAACACATTCATAGGCATATGAGTATCCACTTACTCCTAGTTTGGATTGTGACAATAGCTTTTGGCTAAAGAGTGCTAGTTTTATAATGTATACTCTAATAAAGCCACGCTTGTCATCTTTTATAGGGGATGTTTTTTCTCCTAATCCCATTAGGTTAAGTATCCTCTTTAAGCTAGATTACAAAAATCGGTAAAAGAAGAACGAAACTTTCTGTTTAAGCCAAAGCTTAATCTCAATTTATCTTTATTCCATTTTCCTATTATGCATGGCCCTTTAGGTTCTTAATATATTGACATTAAATACGAATTATAATTATATATTATTTAAAATTAGTTAAATTAAACTATTTAATTTATCATTAATTCTGTATATCTAACGAGGGTTATAATTCTTATTTTGATTATAATAAGCATAGATTAAGTATTAATTACTGTGCAAGTGTTTCTTGTTGAAAATCAATGATCTAGTTAATCTAATTAACAGATTAACATGCACATGAAAGCGTAATTTTAAAATTTTTATTAATTGATTCCCATCCTAAGATCTTAATTATGCCATAACAAATTATTAGAAGCCCTAACTATGACGTAAAAGAACTTTACCTTCAGCTACCCTAATGCCAAAGCAAGGAGAGCTTTCCTTCTTTGTTGGGTTGTTGAAAACCATAACTATCCACAAATGCTTTAGGCAAGACCTTTAATAGTGATCCATATGCGCTTGATGCAAAGAATCTTTTGAACAACTTTAAGAGGGAGTGGAAAGGAGGAGTGCAATGATACTAGAACTCATAAAGGGTATGGAGGAAAAACTCTAAGATCTATTCTCCGATGAATGCACCTAAAAGAAACTCTAGGCATGTACGGCTATTGCTTGCACATTTTTTCCCTCAACTTATAATGTTTTTTTTCTCTTCTTTTTTCTTACTCTTGGCCGTCCTCCTTAAGTTCTTTATATGGGAAATAAACTACTTAACCAAGTCACATTAGGTATGTTTGAGGTATTGCAGCAAGCATTTCACTACATTCCAATGATCCGTTGTTGGACAATGCATAAATTGACACAGACGATTCATAAAGAAGGCGACATCTAGGCATGTCATGGTAATATATTGAATGGAACCCACCACTTATCTATATTGTTCACTTGGCTCGTACGGCTCACCACTTATTTTGGAGAGAGGCAGGTTGACTGCCATTGGAGTAAAGCAAGGTTTTCAATCAATCATGTTAGTTTGAGAAAGGAGCTCTTTCACAGATTGGTGCTATGATAATATGACACCATTGGGCATATTATGGACTTCCATTCCCAAAAAGTCGTGAAGAGGACCGAAGTCTTTAACAGGAAATTAACATTGAAGTTCCTTAATAAACCAGTCAATCATTGCCGAATGAGAGCTTGTAACTAGGATACATCGACATAAATAAAGATAAACCGTTTGGAATCGCCTTCAATTTTGATAAATTTGAAGGAGTGAAACGATAAGCAAAAAGAAATAATTGGAGTCGATGAAGCCATGTACGAGGCACTTGTTTCAAGTTGTATAGTGATAGGTGAAGGCGATATACATAGTCTGGATGTTTCACATCATGTAATCCAGCAAGTTGCTCCATAAATATTTCATGATTAATATAACCATGAAGAAAGGCATTTGATGCATGGACCAACCATTTGTCATAGATAAAGCAAGCATGGTTCTTATTGTGGTCATTTTAACAACAGGACTAAACGTCTCAGTATAATCAACACCATTTTGCTGCTTGAATTCCTTTGCTACCAATCACGCTTTATAGAAATGGACACTTTCATCTGGTTGCCATTTAATTTTGAAGACCCATTTATTGCCAATGATGTTTTTGTCTATAGGTCTTAGGACCAACGTCCATGTTTTTATTAGCAAGGAATGTATTAATTTCTTCCGTCATTGCATTCTGCCATTCTATAAATGATTCGACTTGATTCTATCTGTGGGGATCTGCGTTAGGTTATATGATGGTTTGGTATGGCAAGTGGTAATATGAGATTGTCTTTGACTAGTTGAAGTATCTCTCAATTGCGTGGTGTAGGTTCTAGGTGGTGGGGCTGGTTTGGTATATTTAATTAAATCAACGATTAAGTTGAAACCAGAAGAATTTGGTTGTGATGATGATGTTGGGAGGCGAGATATGGTATGAGGGGAGCATTGGGTATCAGGTCGGGTAACAACTTGGTCTTAGTTTGGAGGTGGAGTTTTGGAAGGAGTTGAATGAGGGGTTGCATAGGGGACAAGGATGAGTTAAAGGTTGGTCTTTGTATTTGAGATGAAGTGTGTGGTGGAGAGTTGGCACCTGAAGATATCTCTTGAGCCAAACTAATAGGTATATGCCCAAAAATTTGAAGCCAAGGAAGGACCCATTTTGCACGTTAGAGGGATGAGCATGGGAAGCTGAAATTGGAAAACTAGAGGCATTAAATTTCACATGTCTAGCAAGATAAATTCTACTCGTGTCAACATCTAAACACCCATGAGCACAACGAGATGGTGAGATATCTAAGTAAATACAGCATCTTGATCGAAAAGAAAATTTACGTCTATTATATGGCTGAAGTAAAGGAAAAACAACACGCCCAAATAGTTGGCACGAATGATAATCTGGTTCATTTTAAAACAACAGAACATAAGGACTTTTATTTCGAATAACTTTTGAAGGCATATTATTTATCGACATAGTTGCCACTTTAAAAGCAACATTGCAGAATTTTTGCGCAACTTTAGCATGGGGAAGCAATGTTAGACTAATGTCAATAAGACGTCCAATTTTCATTCTGCTGTCCCATTTTATTCGTGAGTATAGAGGCAAGCTATATGATGAATAATTCAATTTTGTTGTACTTGTTTAACTTTTGATGCTCACCACCCCAATCATAATGAAAAGATTTAATATTTGTATTAACCAACCTCTCAACATAGTTTTGAAATGAAAAAAAATAGAGAATAAACATCACTTTTATTTTTTAGAATATACACTCATGTATCTTGTGAAATCATCAAAAAATAGAAGTACATAACAATGACCTAAACTAGACAGTAAGGTGTCAATGATATCTTGTAAAATATTTATCTCCTATAATTAAGGGATAATATCAATTATAAATGTATTATTTTTCTACTGTAATTGGGGCATAATAGCAGCAATTAAATGATATTATTGTTGTTATAAATAGGAAAGAATTAGTGCTATAATTATGGGAGTGGTTGACTTTTAAGGGATAATTTCACTGCCGTAAATAGGGAGGAATTAGTGTTGTAATTAGAGGATTTGATTAAGAGAAATTAGTATTGTAATTGTGGGATTTGATTGACTGTATCTAACCTATATATAAAAAGGAAAGCTCATAGTCTTGAGCATCTAATTATTCACCCAAAATCTATGTTTGTGTCTTTTTTTGTTATTTTGTGTTTGTGTTTTTCTTTGTTATGGTATCAGAGGCACGCTCTTGTTTGGTGATATTGTGAGTTTTTTTTTTTTGTTAGTTCTTGGAAAAGAGTGGTAGCTTCTTTGTTTAAACTTTTGAGCTTTTTTTTTTTTTTTGGCAATTTCTTTTAGAATTTTAGTCATGAAGAAAATAGAAATAGCTTGTGTCAAGTTCTCTGGTAAGAATTATCTTACTTGAAAATTTCAGTTTCAGATTTATGTTCAAGGGAAGGAACTATGGGGACACATTGATGGAACCAACTCTAGGCCTGCTGATCCCACCAAAGCTATTGATTGGGACACTAAAGACACTCGAATCAAGAGTTGGTTATTGCAGACTATGGAACCAGCTATTGCCGTCAATTTGTGACCGTATGAGACACCTAAAGCTATGTGGGATTATCTCAAGAAAGTTTATGATCAGAAAAGCTTAGCCAAACGTTTTCAATTGGAATACGACATTTTAATTTACACTCAAGGAAATTTGTTGACTTAGGAATATTATACTGGGTTTATCACATTATAGACAAAATATAAAGATATCGTGCATGCTTCTATTCCTTCTCGCTATTTAGAAGATGTTCAAACTTTTCATCAAGCTAGTCAAAGGGATCAGTTCTTGATGAAACTTCGATATGAGTTTGAACCTGTGTGTTCAAATTTACTGCACCGGATTTCACCTCCCTCTTTGGATGATTGTTTGCATGAACTTCTTAGGGAGGAGCAACATCTTTTGACTCAAGCCACTTTGGAACAAAAAGGAAGTTCTGTTAATGTTCTTAATGTTACTTATGTTGCTCAAGGTAAACAACGTGTTCGAGATCCATGCAATACTTAACGTTATAGTTGTAAGGCATTTGGTCATATTGCCAATCAATGTCCTCAAAAATTTTGTAACTATTGCAAAGTTAAAGGACACATTCTCTCAAAATGTCGAAAGCGTCCCCAGAGTCGCAATCCTCGTGCCTTTCACACTTCTACTACCAATATGATGAATGATCCTTCTACTGTGGTTACTGTCTCTTCCTCTCAGCCAGCAGTCACCTCTCTTACTGAAGAGCATATTCAATAGATGATTGTATCAGCTC
>CATIWR010069273.1:0-62796 GCA_949677035.1 Omphalea diandra
TGACCAAAATCCAATCGACAGAAGAACTGTGCATCTTTTGATCTCTTAAGAATCAAATCCAATAGTTGGATAGTTATGAATTTGTGCCAACACCATCTTTTGCAAAGAATAATGTTGCACCAGTTCTGCGCCCATCACATATGCTTCTGTTGTTTAGCTTCACAGCCGTTCTAAAAGTAGGTTCTCGAATCTAAGAATTGGTGCAACAAGCTACCATACTATGGAAGAATGGCAATAAATTTCACAAATTTAAAAAATTAAATTAAATTTAAATAAATTGTTATCATTGTTTGACAGTTAAGTCGAGGAAGTAACAGAATACTCTCACGAAGGGTTGCGTTTTCTGTTATCAATTCTTTGTTAAGCTAGATTTATTTTACTGAAAATATTCATTTTGTGATGTATGGCTACTTGAAAATTAGTCAATAAAAAATATTTTTGGGTTCAATGAAGAATTAAGCCATTTTTAAAAAAAGTATGCACACTTTTCAGAAGAAAAAATTATTTTTCAAATTTTGATAAACCGATAAATGAAAATAAATTATATGAATACATATATTAATTATTACCGGTCATTCTCAACTATCGACACCTATCATCGATCATCATCGACTAATGATAATCACTAGTGATAAATAAAACTCAAAAAAATTTGTATTTTTAATATTTTTATATTAAATAATAAATAATATAAATATAAAAAAATTATGGTTTAAATTTTGTTATAATATTAAAAATTAAAAGAAATTAATATTTTTATAATCAAACACAAGAAAATATGTCTTTCATTCCATGAAACAAAAAGTGCCTAAATCTTCATATAGAGTCTTTTATCTTTAATTAGATTCTCAATTTTCATATTTCCTGATCAGACACGAGGGAATATCAGATTGACATTTTACCTATACTTTGAGAACATATATGGTGCACTAAATATTCTACAAAATATATGTTTACGAGAGGAAGTTGCTTTCACTTTTCTCTGCTGAATGGTGCACATATATATAGCTCGGCATTTTACGCGGCTGGAAAGAAAAGGGTATTTTATTTTAAATTGATTTTTTTTAACAGCTTTTAGCGAAGCTGCTGCACTAATTTCTAATTCATCAGCTAGATGATGCAGACAATAAAAATAAAAAAGGAAGAAGAATTGGCTGGTATCGTTACTTCTGTGTGCCTCATTCATTTTGTTCACTAATTAAGTCAGCTCAGTTTTGGTTCCCACTACTTGTAGAAAAGAAAATTTAGATTTCTTGCCCCAAACACAGGGCATATGTATAAGATTCTATGGACAGACAGACTTCTGTATCTTAGTTTTGCGTTAATACTAAAGATAGTAATGTGCATTGCACTGGCTTTATCATGATGCGCACGCATGCATGGAATGCATGATTAATATTATATGCATATACAAAGTTATATGGCTTATTCCAAGCCTATATGGCTGTGAATATATAGATGTAGTAGGTCGCTAGAGTTTTAATGGTTTCCAGATTGTGCGGGATACGTGGCTTTGTTAAACAATGAGCTTCTTCATTACACACCACGGTTGAAATCCCATTAATCATTCTCTTGACCTTTGTAGTGGGGAATGATACCTCTTTATCATTCTCTAAAAGTGCACAGTTCAAAGCAGTTGAGGCACATTTTACTTTTGTTTACAGATATATAGAAAAAAACACTTTGGATATTTGCAACTCATGAGATACTGCAATATTAATATAAAAACAACAATTTGGTTGTTGCATGTACGGAGGATTCGACTGTGCAACTGACCAGTTCAGCCTATATAAGCACAACGAAGGTTTGTATTTTCGGTATAGCGAAGCCACTGAAGAAGGATTTGAGTTTTTGGGAGGTAGAATACAATTGTAATGGCCGGAGAAGCTTCCAATCTCCCTCAAAGGCGTCCAAAATCCCAGGTTTCTGGGAATGTTGGAAGCCTTTGGGGGGACTGAAGGCTTACTCACCATGATCTAATGCATCATGCATACATACAGTCGATAAACTATCATCGACTGTACTTGGTATCTAATAATTTCAGCTCAGAATTTCTCTGATCTCAATTATTCTGCAGCAACCAAATTGAATTTCCACAAGCTTTCAGTTTGGTGCTAAACTATTATCGAAATGTGATCTACTTCAGGTATATATTGATCAATTCAAATTTTGTTAGTATTGCAAATTTCAATCTGATTTTTATCAGCTACAACTTCCAATTCCATTACTGACTAATATTGTTAAGTTGATCAAATAGGAGTATGCAGATAAAAGGCAGCTGGTTAGCCTGGCTGCTCAAGCACAAGCCTAGAATTGACAAACGAGAAATCCTTGTGGTAAGAACAATTTGTCACCCTATTAGTGTATTTCTATACTATAACACCAAAAGTTAACGATCATCACTGAGAAGCGTCGCCAACTTTGACGTCGCCACCAACGGAAAGTAACAGTATCTGATGGGCGTCGAAAGCTAAGAAGTGGATCATATATATATATATATATATATATATAGTAGCCCTTAAAGGTCACTAGAACTTGTACGGGGCATGTTGTGATTTTCTTCTTTGGTTCTGATCAGAGACATTTTTAAGGCAGCAGAACGAAGGCTTCTGGTATAATATGTTAGAAATGCTTTATTGAAATTAATGATGTGTTTGTTGTCCTTTTATCTTTAAATTTTTCAGGCTAAAATCACCTTACTTAGGCGTTGGAGCCAATAGAATTAAGTCTCACAGGTTGAGGGGCAGGGCAACAAATCCCTTGTTAATAGTGACATTTGAGTAGTGTTTCCAAACTCACCGGATGTCTCCAAAAAGGCTCTACTTTAAACATATCTTTCCTTTCATTTTCACCCTCTACGGCCTTTTCGAACATTTTAGACGAAGTTTCCTCCTATTAATTCTCTCCATTGCTTGAGGACGTCCACTCTAAGGAAAGTCGGTCTTTCTCTTGTTCTACAAACCACAGAGAATTTAAAGGCATCGATTCCTTTTACTCGAGTGTGTTCTTCCTCTTTTTCTTATCATTGAGAATTTGGAGATCTTACTTTCTCTGAACTCTCTCCCTCAACGGCTACAGCACTCTTGCTTGTGCGGAGCGCTTTCAAGAGGTGCAGTTGAGGTGGGGAGTTCAGCAAAAGTTGGCTCTCAGCTTTAAACTCGTGCAGCCCACTTACAGAAGGAAGCTAGCGAGTCACCGTTGATATCAGGCATGTTCTACAGATACTTGAAACTAAAGTAGCCTGATACTAGCTCAAATTTTTCTGCTGTGAAGCTGGCAGCATTGCACCACTACATCATATTGTGGCCAAGAGACATTTGGTTTTCCAGTCAAAGAGAGGAGTGGAACATGTTTAAAATTGGGTATCATGGAGCAATGGCATTTGAAACAAAGGAAAGTGATATTGGTTTAATCCGACATTTTTATCTCAGGTGTTTGAGCCTTAATTCCCATACAAATCGACAAGGACAACTCCTTTGGCTCGTGCACTGTTCATTACAGCAATCATATAAGCAATTTGCAATTTGTCATCCCTTCTTTATCTATAAGTCTCGACGAAATTATGCAGTTATCCTTTTTTTTTTTTTTTTTTTCTAAAGAGCAATTTTTTTTTGACTCTTTTTTAGAGCAATACAGATGATATTTTCATTTACGAAAAATGAGAGCAAAAAAAAGACTCAAAAATCTATAATATAAATTGAGAATCCATTCAATCAGTTTTAAAATCATCATACAACAATAATATTATAAAAAAAGGGTTATGGGACATCTTGGAGGTCAAATTTCTTTTAATTTCAATTTAAATCTCATAGTTAAATGTTATTAATATTTTTGGTATACATAATTAGCATTACAATTTTTACTTATTTTTTATTTTATATATATATCAAATGATGATCACCATTAATATGATCTCTAAATGTATTGTAAATTTCACTAAGCCTTGCTTCGATTCAAAGATTTTGGATGAGGGAAATTAAACAATCCATAAATTTGTCTCAAATCCATTGTTTGACAAGTTAAAATAAAGTCAAACCATGGATTTTGGAAAAACCCTCACCCGTCAAAATCCTTCATTTTTGAAGGATTTACTTTCCCACTTTTTATGAATGAGTGATTGTTATAATTTTTTTGTTCCAGAATTATTTGTGATAAATTTATAATATTTCAAATATATCCATAAACTATTTTTTTTTTGTTTCAAAATTATCCAGATAAATTTATAATATTTCAAATATTTTTTTTTTGGTTCCAAAAGTATCCATAACCCTAATATTCCAAATAAATTTATAATATTTCAAAAAAATAAATCTAGAAAATGTTTATTCATAATAAATTATAATTGATTGATGAGAGGGGTAAAATTGAAAATTATTTATTAAATTCATGGATTATAGTTATTGAATCAAATATGAGTGCAAGAAAAATTAGACCACAAATTTATTGATTTTATATTCAAATCCAAACAATTGAATTCTCACAATCCATGGATTTCATAATCTATGAATTTAAAATCCATAGATTTTAGAATCCCTCAGTCCAAATAATACCTAATAGCCATTTTTTGTTCTATCTTTATACAACTCTCTCCATTATCAATTTGTGCAATTTTAATGATCTGTGTGTAAAAATATTGAGGAATGTCATTCTCTTTTTGTGCACATATATTAAAAATATTTAGAGATAATATGAGGTTTGTGAGTCTGGACATCTACCTCATTTTCCATAACCCAAATTATTTGACCATACCATTATTAATGCAATAATATTTAATTTTTATAACATGGAAGTAGCCTCTCAAAAAAAAAACGAAGAAAAGCATATTCATTCAGTTTAACGTAAACGTCACCAGCCAAGCAACCAAACGAAGCCTATTGGGCTAAGCATTTAAATCTAAGCTAGTGGGCCTTGACTTAGCCATTACAGAAGGTGAGACCGGGTCAAGCCCGTAAACGGATATTATAAAAAAAATTTCCACGAGAGCACGAAGGAGAATTGCTGGAGCCTTTACGTGGCTTACTTTAATTGGTCCAATTCACGTGGCGCTTAATTTGATTGGTGAAGACAACACCACTGTAGTCTCTCCAAAGATCTGTAAAGCACTATATGTACTATCTATGCACAGATCTCTATGTGCCGCGAAATCTATAATAGCTTCCTCATTTTAACAAGTAGACTAGATTAGATTCAGATTTCCAGATCGATTATCATCGTCTTCCTAATAGGGCTTTGGGTAATTGGCAGACATGGGAGAGCCGAAACGATTCTCTCTGCGATTGGCCCTTGTGTTATTGGTCGCTTTGGTTTCATTGACTGAGCTTCGGGCTTCTGATGACGATCATAAGGTAATTTACTAATTAAATTAATATTTCAAGGAGAGATTCGGGCTTTTTTTATTTTCGCTTGATAATTATAGTGGCGAGTGCAGATATTTTACGAGTCATTTGAGGAGTCATTTGAAGGTCGATGGGTTGTTTCTGATAAAGATGAATACGAAGGTATATAGATATTTATTTGTTCCTTTCTATTCTTAATTCGTTATTCGTTATTTCTGGCGATCTGTTTGAAATATGTATTTATGGACGAATATGAGTTCTATATTTTGCTTATAGAGCCTTTTAAAGTTTTGAATTTGCTTGCCTGATTTAATAATAAAGTGGATTTGACGCAAATGGATGATTTAAGTAGAGTGACAGATAAGTTAAATTTGATATTTATGTCCGGTGTCAGAAATTAAATGGATTTTAAGATTTTTCAGCAGTCCAGTGGACAAAACAAAGTTAACTTTATGTTATTTTTACTGGGCACTAAAAAGGCTGCTTGTATTAATATGATGATTGCTCAATGATTATATGTATTTCCAATGAGTTGTGTTAGATTTGTTTTTCTTTTGCCATAACCGGATAATTTGTAATTTTTATTTGTTCTTTGTTTGCTGTGACCATTCGAGTGGTGATTGTGTGGGCTAGATATTTTAAGATTTGACTTTACTGACTTGAAATTCTGAATTGGAAAAGTTGATCTAATTTGGTCTATTTTATAACCCATGGATTCAATGTTTCTCCATATCATTCTTTAATTTGCTGCTGTTGGAGGTGTAGGGAGTTTAGCAAGTTGTAAAAGTATGTTGATTTTTTTAAAAAATTTTTTTTAAAGGTGTGTGGAAGCACTCAAAGAGTGAGGGTCATGATGAATATGGCCTTCTTGTAAGTGAAAAGGCTAGGAAGTATGCCATAGTGAAACAGCTTAGTGACCCTGTGAGTCTTAAGGACGGCACCATTGTGCTCCAATTTGAGACTCGTTTCCAGAATGGGCTTGAATGTGGTGGTGCATACCTTAAATATCTGCGGCCCCAGGAGGCTGGGTGGACAACTAAGGATTTTGACAATGAATCTCCTTATTCCATCATGTTTGGACCTGACAAATGTGGGGCCACAAACAAGGTTCATTTCATCCTAAAGCATAAGAACCCAAAGAGTGGGCAGTATGTTGAGCACCATCTCAAGTTCCCACCTTCTGTCCCATCTGACAAGCTTACTCATGTGTACACTGCTATACTGAAACCAGACAATGAACTGAGAATTTTAGTTGATGGAGAGGAGAAGAAGAAGGCAAATTTCCTTTCTTCAGATGATTTTGAGCCACCTCTAATCCCTGCCAAGACAATTCCAGATCCAGATGATAAGAAGCCTGAGGACTGGGATGAGAGGGCCAAAATCCCTGATCCTAATGCAGTGAAGCCAGATGACTGGGATGAGGATGCACCTATGGAGATTGAAGATGAAGATGCTGAGAAACCCAAGGGATGGTTGGATGACGAGCCTGAGGAAATTGATGATCCTGAAGCTGCAAAACCTGAGGACTGGGATGATGAGGAAGATGGGGAATGGGAGGCACCAAAAATTGATAACCCAAAGTGTGAAACTGCTCCTGGTTGTGGTGAATGGAAGAGGCCAATGAAAAGAAATCCAGCTTACAAAGGAAAATGGCATGCTCCACTTATTGACAACCCCAACTACAAGGGTATTTGGAAGCCTCAACAGATTCCAAACCCTGATTACTTTGAACTTGAAAAACCTGACTTTGAGGCCATTGCTGCTGTTGGCATTGAGATCTGGACAATGCAGGATGGTATTTTGTTTGGACATATCTTGATAGCAGATGATGAAAAGGTTGCTGAGTCTCTCAGGCAAAGAGTATGGAAACCAAAGTTCGATGTTGAGAAAGAGAAACAGAAGGCTGAGGATGCAGCCGCTGGCTCAGATGCCCTATCTGGCTTCCAGGTACTGTGATGTTATATACCCCTAGTTTCTTAACAGTCTAAATGTGAATTCTTGATCTGATGTTTTCATGTGACTATGCAGAAAAAGGTGTTTGACCTCCTGTACCAGATTGCAGATATTCCTTTCTTAAGTGGACACAAGGACAAAGTCATTGTAAGCCTTGTCAGCTGTCTGTTTACCGTTTAAAATGTTTTTGTGTTCCGGTGACATTGCCTTAATTGTGGGCATTTTGTGTAGGATATTATTGAGAAGGCAGAGAAACAACCAAACCTCACGATCGGTATCTTAATCTCCACTGTGGTGGTGATATTCACAGTTCTCTTAAGGATAATTTTTGGTGGGAAAAAGCAGGTAAGTTCTGGAATTGTCTCAGTTGGCTATTTCTCGGCTCTATCACTCTTAATTCCTAGTTTCTCGAGTTCATAGTGTTTGATAATCATGCTTTGTAGGCAAAAGTAGAGGACAAACCCGCACCAGCTGACGAGTCTTCCAACAAAGAAGGAAGCAGTGGAGAGAAAGAGGAAGAGAATGAGAAGGAAGATGCTGCAACTGCTGCTCCTCGTAGGAGGAGGCGTGAAAACTAATAAAGGTGATCAGGGAGGCTAGTCCATGTCAATTTCAGTTCTGATAGATGTTAAGTTTAGGTGTCTTGCAGTCTTACTAGCTTGGATTCTTGGCTATTCCTAATTTTTCCTTTCTTAAAATTTTGGGTTTTGTTTTGGAGCTTCAAATGTATGGAGAAGAGTGTAAATGACATTATCTGTGAGGCTATGATAGCTTCTTTCCGGCCTCGGATGATAAAATCAGTTTGCCAAGTCGAGGATTTTGCGGTTAATGACCAGTCAGAAGACTCATGTTTACTGTGAACGTAGTTATTTTTATTTGTTTTCTGATTTTTCGTTTTGATACCTAGTTTCAGTATCCACTTAATCCTCAGATCATATCTAATCTAGAATATTAATATATAATGGGTTTTCAAATAGTAATATATTTATTAAACTAAATATCATGTTTTGAATTACAAAACTCCAATACATAACATGAAATATCACTCTTTTTAGATTATTGTTGTAATATTATCTTGTTTCCTTTATTTTTATTTAGTTAATATTTTAATGGTGATCACTAATTAAGATATTAAGTAAATAAAAATAAAGGAATTAAGATAATATTCCAGCAATAACCCAAAAAGATTGCCAAGATTGTGTTTAGATTAAAAAAGAGGCAACATTACAAATAAGTCACACTATTGAAAATTACTTTTGTTGTTTATATAAGCTCTTCGATTTCCTATTTAGCTTTCTTTTCAGAATATTAAATGACTGTCCTTAGCCTTTAGATTTGCATGGGTTGAGATAGATATTCACTTGGTATTACATCGTTTCACCCTTTTTGCTTACGCAAAATGAAGAGATTCTGTATTTCTTTCCCTTCTGATATTTCTTAATTCATTGATACCAAGAAAATAGATCTTCTACATTTTGAACACTGTATCTTTTTATACATCAGAATTTTTTTTAACCTTTGTATTAGTGCGTCCTACTATTACTCCAAAACTTCCTTTGTTGTGTTTTCTCATTAGATACATTTAAAAAAATTAATCAATAGAACTTCCAAGAAAAATAAAATTTTCTGTTCAAAAGAGAATTAATTTTTGAATTTTAACAAATTCATTCTAATTAAAAAATAAATTATATAAATATATATTTATTATTATTGATCATCCTTTATTATTAATATCTATACCGGACAGTAATAATAGCTAATGATATAATTCACAAAAATTTTCATTTTTAATGTACTTTTTTTCTTATACTGAATAAGAAATTATATAAATATGAAGTATTTGAAGTCTAAATTTTATTATAATCTCATAAATCAAAAAAATTAATATTTATATAATGTATTTCAAACACTCAAAAATATTTCTAAAAAAATTCGTCAAAAAATATTTTTATAAATAAATTATTTTCTGTGAAATAAACCATGCAGCCTAAGTTATTATAACTTATCCCCAAATTTTGCTTCTCCTTTATATTACTGTAGTCACTGAACTTGTTGCTTTTTTTTAAAAAAAAAAAAAAAAATTTACGAAGTGGCAACGCTATTGTTTTTCTTTGACCAACTCATGAATCATTGTAGAAAACAGATTAGCCCAGCTCACTAGAAAAACCCTTTTTCTTGATGTAGAAACAACCACCCAAAGTGTCAGTATTTCTTCCAACAAAAATAATGAAATATATTTTTAAATTATTTTATTAAATAGATTTATTTAATACAAAATCTACTTATGTTCATAGGGATTAAATGATTTGACAGCAAGTGCTTTAAAACCAAGGCTATAGAAACACAAGGTATATTTTACATGTAGAAACAAAAATCTAAGATTTTCTAGGCGATAGAGCCATTAAGGATTCATGACAGAGATCTATTCTCGTTGGTGCATGCCAGATGGTGGCAAGAATTAAAAAAGTAAGAACCAGTATTAAAATTGGTACTAAGGCCATAAGAAATACAGACACTATCAACCCAAATAAACAGCAAAAATTGTTTATAACGTTTCAATGCACCAACTGGGTTTAGTTACCTTATTGAGACTCAAAAAAAAATTGTCCCCTCACCTACAAAGAGAAATTTTATAAAAAGAACAAAAACAAAACTTGAGTTCTACGCTGCAACATCTTTCTGCTATCTCATTCCAAAATGGATATATGCCTATAACTTAAACTCATCTTAGGCCTTTGGTTTCTTCTCCAGTTTATCTCATGTAAATAAGATTACATTTATCGACGACCACCAGCCTTCTTTACAGGAGGCGCTCTGTCCTCATCATCTGACTGGATATCTCCATATGTCCATATCCCACGCCTTCCAACCCGGGCTTCCTCTTGGAACTTCTCCAAATTATCAAGGGCTACTTTTCTTTCTTTGGATTCATACTTATTCCTCCGCTCAATCCTAGCAAGTCCTTCCTAAAAGGTTCAATGAAATGGGATTAGCCAACAGATAAACCAGAAAATGAATAAAAGCTCAAGAGCCAAATGCTCTAATAAATCAAGGAAAATTTCAAAGACGTGACGAGAATCTACAAATATTTGCAAAATTAAATCAACCAGCAGATCCAAGCTAACTCCACATTTCCAATAATTACATGAAATTGCAGAATGTCAAGGTTTCTTGTTTGACCAGAAATATAGTGAAATTTGGCTTGAACTCAAATAACATACTTAGTAAGGCTCCATTGGGTTAATTTGCTTTCTTGCTATTTCAGAATAAAAAATCAAAAATTAGTGGATGATTAAGATAACAAACGCCCAAAATTCTTTCTTTCTTTTTTTTTTTTTTGGTACATCAGAAATATGTAGAAGGGAGCAGCCTATATTATCAATAACTAACATTACATATTTCAAATAACTAGAGGAAAATGCAGAATGTCAAGGTTTTTTGTTTGACCAGAAAAGCTACTTTTTTCTTAATCCAATCAAAAGTTATGTGTACCTAACAAGCAAAATGCGAAAAAGGTTTTTTTTTAAAAAAAAGTTAAATCAATCAGGTTTAAATTTCTTTCTAATGAGTTTTTAAATAGAAAGCACAACATTTTTTATAACTAAAGACAATTGCAATTAAGTATTAGAGCCAGGCTATTCACAATTAAATTTGAAGCCTTCACATGCAAAGATTTAAAAAACTACTACCTCCTACTCATACCTGTAACATGGCTGCATTTATGCTGATTTCAGAATCCACAGCAACGAGAGTTACAATAAGAATTGGCCCAGTTCCTTGTCCTTTAACCTTTCCCCCAGAAGTATCCTTCTCCTCAACCATTGCCCTAAACTCTTTTGAACTGCTTAATGTATAATCACTCAAATATTCAGCCGCTTCTTGACCATAATCCTCCTCTAGGCTTGGAACCTTGATATAGGCAAGGCTGCAAAGCTGAGCAAGACCAGGTGCCAAGAACACAGAAGGATCAAGAGGACGTAACTGACTGTACATTACCTCCTCCTGATTTCCATAATCAATGTAGAACACCTCAAACTTGTCTTTTGTGGATGTGACAGCTCCACGAGGTGCACTCACAATCTTTACAATTGAAATAGTAAAATCAATGTTAGTGAAATGACCTTAACAAAATATGTAAGAAAAAGGCACTTCAATATCAACTTAAGAGTAGCTGATTAAAAATTTGAGTAGATAAAAGAAGGATGAGAACTAAACCAAGCTGCATAGCTAACTCTCACCATTGCACGGTTCCATGAATCATCAGCACTGAACTGAGCAAGTATTACATCACCCTTCTTGGGATTAAAAGCACCAATGATTGGTGCTTCTTGGAGGTTCAGGGATGCCAGTTGTTGCTGAATAGAGGCAACTTTTTGATCCCCAACTTGCTGCACATAAAACTTACCGCCACCCAGGACTTCTGTAACCACTACCTGAAAGAATATTCAAATAGCACATCTTACAAATTGTTTAGAAAAAAAAGATTCCATATTGTCCAATCGTATCTCAACTACCTTTAGCACTTCTTTCTGTTTGCTTTCAACAGCTGACCCATTAGAAATTTCCTCTCCTTCTACATAATTCTCCCAAATCTGCATAAAATTCACAGAATTTCCTCAAATTGCAAGCAATAAGAAAGACAGAAACTATAGCAGTGAAAATTTGTCATTCAACTTCTTACTTTTAGTTTCTTCTTTTTGGCAGATTGCTCAGCCTGTTGTAGAAGATTAGCATCAGGGATCCTATCAATGCCGAATGAGGTTTGTAACTTCGCAAGGCCAGCTTCAAGAAGAAGCACTGCCATGTTAGTCCTCGACTCCCACAGGGATCCCAAAAATGTCCCAGTTCTATCAACAGTTTCTATTACAATCTAATAAGAAACATCCATCCATTAACACTCTGAAAGAAGGAAACAATCAAGCAGTAAAGCAAAAGATTTAGATAGCACAAGCAATACCTCAACTTCTCTCTGCATTATCTTTCTTCTCATTAGTGCAATTGCTTCATCTGAATATGGTTCATCACGACCAGGACACCTTACCCCAGAGAATGAAAAAGCAAAGCTGCATGTTTCCTTGGGAACGTAAAGCTTAAAACGATGTCCACTAAGCACATATTCAACGATAGCAGAAATTTTCCTATTAGGGTGCAGGAAAGGCAAGAAGTCTCTCGCTTGCTTGGCTGATGCCTGAGAAAAGCATATTAAATTTGTAAGACGTATATCATGGCAAGGAAAAAGCCATCAAGTACCCCAATGTTTAAATTTCTAACCGTGGTAAGGTCTTTTATATGCAAGACTGGTTGGTCCTTGCTAGAATGCATTTTAAGCTTTGATGCAATGGCACGTGATTCAGCAGCAAGAAGGGCATCATAATAATTTGATCTTTCTTCAAAGTCCCTATGCCGAATAACAGTGGCATAACCACGGGAAACCATCAATTCACCAATATTAACCCCAGCTTGCTGACTGCCAGCAGCTGATGAAGCTGCATCACCAACATTCTCATTGGAAGACAACTCAAATACTGATCCAAAATCCATCACCCTCAAGTCCCCAGACCCAGAGGAGGCAGCAGATACATCTCCCATGGTAACCTTCCTAGAATATTCCATTTGCACATTCACCTGAAAAACATATGATCATATAATCTAATATGATTCTTATAATCAGCATCATGAGATGAAGTATGTATAAGTTTCATACTTGTTTCCCAATAATGCGATTTCTCAGGAACTCCTTAGCTTCCCGGGCATAGCTCTCTGGCTTCTCATCTCTACGGGGATTGCCCATTTTTGGACACTTAATACTTGAAAGGTTAACTCGTCTTTCTGCCAATGGATTTCCATATGGGACAGAATCATCAGCAACAATGATGCAATCACCGCTTACAACCTCCACTACCTGAAGAAAAATAAACTTTACTCGATAAGAGATCTCTGCTCACTAGGGGACAAAATTGCACAGCTAAAAATAGTAAAACTATTACCCTTCCAGTGAAGTTCTGGTCATGAATTGCTTTCGAATTTGTGGCAGGTGGCACATAATTTGTCCAGATCCTCAAACGGCTTTTCTTGGCTTGAAGTTCTGCATTCTTCAGACGCCGCTTGGCATCATCTTCCATCATGTTTGCACTCCATTCAACATATTTAGCTAGACCCTGAATTTGAGAGAAAAAGAGGGCTCATAATCTCTACACATCTGCTAGGGATGATTAAAACAATTACTGTGATAAATTAGCACATAAGAAACACAACACCAAAAAAAAAAGGGGAGATGAGAGTGTAAAATTTGATATCCATTTTGACTATATGCAAGCTCTAAACTATTGATACTACCTGAAGAATATAGAGAGGAAGTTAGCAAAAATCAAGAAAGCTAAAAAGAAAAAGACAATCTCGCTTTACATCATTCAGCAATTAGCTACAACAAAACAAATTTTTCATTGCAAGTTTTCAAAATCCACTGAAGTTTTTAGGGTGATAAAGCATCATCAGAATATCACTCTATCATGAAAAAGATTGACAAAAACATGGATGCTTCACAAAAAACATATATACAAATATATGAGAGACAAGCTTTTATTTCAATCTAAAACCCTTAATCATTGCTCTAAATAACTCGCTGTGCCTGACAAGATTTCTTTCTTTCTTTTATTTTTCAGGCTTGTGGATAATAAAACCCCAACCCTTTCACATGGGACAGACCCAACAGAGGATACGTCCTCTTAAAAGTTAGTAAGACCATGTGAAGGCTAATGCAAAGAGGCCGACAAAGGCCTACTTGCTGACAGTTAGCACATCATTGATGATAGCATCTACAACTTAATCATAAAATAGTTGAAGCATTTACATTTTCTACAAGCTCTAGGGCAAGGTCCTTTGCTGATTCCCCATCTGGATAATATACTGATCCAATTAAATTGCTGAATTTGTCAACTCCTTCCAGCACAATTCGGACCTATACAAACAAACAGAATTCAGCAAATATGCGGAAACGGACACAGATGGGAAAATAAAACAGCAGTATACATACATCTCTATTTAAAACACGTTGCTCTGTAAAATATTTGGCATCCACTGCAAATGGATCAGGAGCAACTTCAGTAGATGCTGTTGAGACTGCAAGTCTCTGCGCAGATGTTAAAGGGGCACGAGTTTCAGAAACATCCCCATTTGACTCATCAGAGTTGAGTCCCTTTTCTGCAGCAGTTTCTGACGCAGCTCTCCTACCCATTGATGGGGACTAAATTAACAGGAAAATAACACATGTTTAGGGGGTATAAGACTGATACCCAAAAAAAAAAAGGAAGACTGAATAATGCTGATAATTGCACATACCTGGATTCCAGCAACAAACACCTGAACAAACTGAAAATCTGGAAGCAAATAGACGCGGACAGTACTGCCATCACGAACTTGCTCGACGATACCTTGCATGGGTTCGCCCTTGTTTGTAGCAAGAAGACCCATGGCATCCAAGTTGCTAGGATCACCAATGGCAGAGGGAGGTAGATTTCTGATGGATGCCTCAGCTGCACCTGGCTCCTGCAATCAGAAATAAGATAAGTAAACTTGCTGAATATCCATTTATATAATTGAAATCTTCAGAAAATATTTTGCAAAGAATAAGGCGGCACCATTTCACGATTTGGACAGTCAGTATTGCAACCATATTCAATTCAACCAATTTTCCACATGATCAAAGCCATATAAACAGAAAAATAGTGACAAGGAATTGCAGCTCCATAGAAAGTAACCATGCATCACATGCGTTACAATTATTCAACACAGTCACTTCTGATATTATTGTTAAACACAAATGACTATTTAGTTATTGGATACTTGCTAACAATAGATTGTTTATCCTCAGAAAATAACACAGCATCTTTAGTTCAAAGAGGAGATAAAATTTAACAGTATGTTTAAAATGTAATGTAATTTTCCCATTTGAATTTCTGTTTAAATGAGCTTTGACTACCAAAAGCATCATTGATGACTGTAAGACCATTCAAAAAAACCCAACTGTGACAAATTAGGTATTACAAATTCGATTTTAACACCTCATTAAGAAAAAAAAAAAGGCTTCAATTCAGATTTATAATTGGAAGAAAGAAAGGTGAAAGAGAAGAAGAAGCAGACCAACCTTGCTCCATCGACCTAGACCCTTTTGCTTAGCCTGTTCCTCATGACGTTGATATTCAGCATAATAAGGACTGGCATCACCTTTCTGTTGACCCAGCTCCCTAACCTGCAGCTAATAGATTCAATTAACACCCACATATAAAGAAAAAAAAAATCAAATTTTAGTAGCCAATCAAATTAAAGGAATATAACCTTTGCCCAGCCTTCTGAAACAAGTATCATTCCAACATTTTGGTCCCCAATGAATACACTTGCAAATTCTAGCTCTCGGCCATTGCTAGACACAGTATAATCGCTCTTGAATGCGACCTCCTGTCATACAAAATATATGATGTTGGCACAGGTAATACAAGAACCACCCCTCCCTTCACCCAATATGAGAAAAAATGCCATATCTGGAATATATTAGAAATAAAGAATCACCTTTCCTACGCACAGCTTCCTCAAAAACTCTCTACTCTCCCATGCAAAGGGCTCGTCCACACCACCTCTGCGGGCCTGTTACAAAAGATATAGTCATAACACTCCACCGTTTGCCAGAATGCCAATTCAGCATCTAAAGCTAAACTTTTGTAATTGAGACGAAACTACAATTCGAGACTTGCAAACTATATTATCCAGATCGACCAATCAGTGATTAGTGAAATTTATAAAACCCCAAAACCAAATGACCTTGAGACATTAAAACAAAGACCACATCTGTAACATAAATGCAATAGAACACAAAATAAACTACTCAAAACACATGCAGATCATAATGATTAAAAAAAATAATAGTAGTAAAAAAAAAAAAGGCTTCAAACGAGTCAATATAAAATCAAACGGAGCCAAAAAACAGAAACACATGATGTAAAGCATAAAACAGGTGGTTATTACCAGTCTTGGAGCGCTAAGATGAGACAGAAAAACGGTTTTCTCCGGAGGAGGGCCAGGCCTAGTGCTGTTCTTGGGCACTAACACCAATGAGTCCCCTGAAGGAACAGCTTTCACTTTTGCGCTGAACCATCCGGTGGCCCCACCTTTTGCTGTTGCCATCTCACCACAGTAAGATCTGCATAGTCATACCAATTCAAGTAAATCAATAAAGCATAATCATAAAGAAACTTCCACAGCTACCTCAAATAACATAAATTTCCATATAAAGGGTCAACAATTTCTTGATCCAAACCGTCGCATAGCTTAAAGATCGTACCGGAAAAGTCCAATTATAGATCAATAATGAGGAAAACATTTAGATCCGACGCATTGGATTCATCGAAACTCGTAAACAAATCGGTAAAACACTCGATCTAATGCTCGATGAGCTCAACTTAAAGAACAAATCGCAGTGTAATCAGAGAAACAACGGAGATTGAATGAAAGAGATGATAAGGAAATCATTGTCGTTTCACATAAGAGATCTGGTAAAAAAATGGTGGTCGTTACCTGGATTGTGATAAGTGATAAGAATCGTGTGCAGGAGAGATGCGTTTAATAGGTGAAACGGCGGAGTAAGAAAATGATATATATATCTATATATAAGAGAGAGAGAGAGAGAGAGAGGGGATGTGTAGTTTCGTCGGGTACAGAGTCTCTTCAATTTGTTGGCAGAGATGAGATATAAACGAAAACAAACAGGAGGTGGTAGTGCATATACCCTCTGTTCTTAGATAATATTACAGCATTACCATTGAGGAGAAATAAAGTTGAGATATTCAACTAAGCCGTTATTTTGGTATAACAAACTCAATAAAAAGTAGGATATCCTTTGTCGGATTTGAACATTTATGTGTGTATTATTTTTCTTTTTCTTAATAATAATAATAATAATAATAACAATAATAAAAAAAATCAATATGTGTGTATTTGTATTAAATTTTTTTAAAAAAAATAAAAATATATATTAATTACCACTGAAATTAAGAATAAGTAATGCCTATGTTTTTGTAATTGAATTTTAAATTTTTTCCTGAATTATTAATACTCGTATTGTTTATTTTATTTTTCTTTTGGTTTAAATAATTAAATTTTTTTTAAATTAGTTTTGTGTCCATAAACACTAATATCTAAAAATAAAATAAAAACTAATTGAGTTAAGAAATCAAAAAACATCATTATTATTAAAATTTGAATTTTAAATTTTAAAATATGATTTTACTGGAATAATATTTTCATTTTTATAAGATATTAAGATAATTTATAAACAATAACACTAAAAATAATAAAATATAATTTTTTTTTATGAATTTTAGGATGATGTTATGATATGGAATAGCTATGTAAATTCAGGTTATGTAAAATTTCAAAATATATGTATAACTGATTAATTATTTATGATAATTTTATTAAATAAAATTTATTGAAATAATAAATAATCATATAAATTAATAAAATTATTATTTAATATCTAAAATATATTAATTATAATATGAACATTTAATATTATATATAATACTGTAATATTGACATGATTTTTGTTAGTGATATTTGAATTGTGCTCGGAGTTATATACCCTTCAACTTATAGAAATAATCGAAATATATGAATATAATATACGAACGTCATTAATGATATTTCAATCGTCATACCCAATTTTTATGTGGTCCATTATCATATATCGTCAGGTAAAGTAAATTTTTTTTTAAAAAAAAAATTTATGTTTGCAGTGAATTTCGATTTCACTCAATTTGGAAGGTTTTGCACGTGATGAAAACGTCGGGTAGAGAAGGTGTGTTATTATTCTAAAGTTGGCATATCTCTGTCTCTCTCTCTCTATGTATTTATTTTCATAATAAAGGAAGGGGAAATAAAACGAGGCAAAATTGCTACTTCAGCGCATTTCCATTTAGGGTGTGCAAATTTCAGTCAGAAAAACCCAATCAATTCATGAACCAATAAATTTAAGCTGATTTTATTTAATTAATGCTGATTATTTATAGTTGTTATTGGTTGTTAATTATTGATATTTTATTAATATTAAATTTTTAATAAAATTATGATTATTCGTAGCTATTTATATAAATAATTAGGGATATAAATATAAATTAATCGTGTAGTCAACTTCTTTAAAAAAGTATGCGTCCAACATTAATTATTAATATTATAGTTATTTTTATTAAAAAATCATAGAATAATTAGTCAAATAATAGTAGCAAAATTTAAACTATTAATATATATATATAAATAAAAGCTATCCGTATATATAATTACTAATATAAATATATATTTTTAAATAAATAAAACATATATATTTAAATTTTAGATTTTTAAATAATAATAATTATTCGTACATGCATTAAGTATTTCTTAAAAAAATAAAAATCACGTAGTATTAAATATTAATCATTAATATTATAGTAATTGCATTAAAGAATGAACATGGAATAATACATTAGCCATAATAAATGCTCAAGAGATATATTTATATTTTTACTTATAAAATTAAAAATTTTAGTTGGAAAGCTCCAAAATAAAATTATTTTGAGCTAAAATTATTTGATAGTCTATTACCAATAAACTTTTGTTGATTTTCTCAATTAACTTTTGTTTGTTATATTTAATCAAACATTTATTGCATATTTTATAAATTAAATAGATAAAAAAGATGAAATAATTATTTTTGTAATTTAATATGTGTCAA
This sequence comes from Omphalea diandra, assembly GCA_949677035.1. Taxonomy (NCBI): domain Eukaryota; kingdom Viridiplantae; phylum Streptophyta; class Magnoliopsida; order Malpighiales; family Euphorbiaceae; genus Omphalea; species Omphalea diandra. Next base: position 19,051 of record CATIWR010069273.1, read on the forward strand.
TAGAAATCAAATTTTATTTAATTATAAAAAGAATACTTACATTTTTTCTATTAAAAATATTTGAAATAAGCAAGTATTATTTAGAACTTGAATATAGCTAACTGAATGTGTGGAGCATTAGAAAACGTGAGCTCACTAATTATTATAATTAGTTGTATTTCTGTGCTTTTACGTTAGATTTTTTATAATAAAACACACACACACACACACACACACACACACACACACACACACATATATATATATATATATATATTAACACTGCTAATATTCACTATTTTAATATTTATTTTCTTAAATTTATATTTTTATCAATTTTTTTAAATATAAATTTAAAAATATATATTCAGCTATATGTATAATTTCAGCCTTATTTAATTAATATATATAATCAAAATAAGATAAAAATAAATTAGAAAAATTTCAACACTTTAAGAGTTATCAAATATATTTTTTTAATTTTAAAAATTAATTTTTTAAATATTATTTTTAAATATAAATTTAAGAATTTATCATCAACAATACATGTACAATCTAGTTTAGTTAAGATAAGATTGCTTTAATATTTAAATAAATTTTAGGTAGTATTAATCTAAATATGGTTTAAAGATGTTTAAAATTTATGAATTTAAGATTGAATAGTTGAATCTATAAATTTATCAAGTTCTCTTATTTATAATAAATTAAGAATAATTAAAATTTACTATAATATCAAAAGAATATTTATTAAATTTTTCAAATGAATGATTTTAAAAATATTTATTCCTGTATAGATAATTTTTTGAATTATTAATTAAGATTAAAATTTCTTTCACGTATAAATTAAATTAATTATGTAGCTTTCAGCACTTGATATTCACTAATGCTAAAAATTAAATTGATTTGATAATAAATATAAAAAGTAATTAATTTGTTACGTACTTTTTAATTAATTTTCATCAATGTATGATATAAAACAAATAAATAATATGATAGTGATCATTAAAAATTTAGAGAAAATTTGAGACGATGTATTAAGTAAATAGAGTAATTTTTTTAAAAAAAATTTGCTATTATATATATTTAGTTAGGTGTAATAGGATTAGAATTATTATATTGTGTTAAAACTCTTTAGTTGTACTGCATAATTAATAGTGAGTTGAGTAAATAACAAAATTTGATATAAAGGTTTTTTGGTTTAATTAGCAAATTTTAAATTGTGTATATATCTATAATTTTGATCAAAATTTTAAAATTTTATACTTATATCCATATTTTAATTTTAAAATTTAACTCAATCTAAAAAATAGTTTTATTTAATGACGCATTAATACATATAAATTTCACTATTCTAAAAAAATCTATATAAATTTCACTAACATTATCTACCTCTTTTTTTTTTTTTTTAATTCACTTTCCTTGTGTCCAAACATATTCGTCTCCTTTTCTTTTACGTCCTATTTTTCTCTTTCTTACTCGCTCCATCTTTCTTCTTTTCATAATATGAAAAGAAACTAGTCTATCATCGTCTACCCCATTTGCGCTGCTACAGTCACTACATCCTTATCAAGTACATTTCAACCTCCAACTTCATCGCCATATTTCATTCTTTTTATTCGTTCCACTAGCTTATTATCCGCCATTGTCATATTTTTTTTTTCAACGGTGTCTCCACCATCTTCGATAACTACAAGTCACGCGTTTGCTTTGACAAGTACTCGTCCGTTTTTGTCAACGGAACCCTAATTTTTACAATTAAAACTTTCAAATTTGGTTCTTGTAATACTAAATTTTCAAGCTTTTTAAATAATAATAGTATCCTCAATTTTCTTGTTTTTTAATTGGAAAAAGGATATCTCTGCTCCGTATCCATTTTTTTTTTTCCTAATTTTTGTAGCTTCACTCTCTCCGATAAGCCAGTGGCCAAGTCAAGGATACTGCTTTGGAGTTTTTTTTTATTTTTTTTTGTTTCATTTTCTTAGGGCTTTTTTGATATGAGGGATTTGAAAATAAAGGAAAAACAAAGAAAACTAATAATTCATGTTGAATTAAATAGCGATGGTGGCCATCAAATTGTGACTAAAGGGGAAAAAAAGGAAGAATTCAGACTATGGGTGGATGTTATTTCAATGTTGGGGGGCAACATTACTGATTGGGATTTTGAAAGCAAAAGGGCAGTCAATTGTACAGTTGATGCCTTGGCGGTAGAGCGAGTTGAGTTTGGGTAGACTATTACTTAGAAAAAAAAAACCAATTAATTAGATAGTTAAGGTTAAATTATTATGCATTTTTATATTATATATATTTTCGATGTGAGATTTATTCAAATGGAAATTGGACATTCAGACCGATATATATTTTTATATTTTTGATGCTGAATTTGATTTATTAACAGTTTAAAACCGTCCTTTCAAATATTTGAGAAAAAGAAAGATGAGGTGAGTAAATGAGAAAGAAACAGTAGGTAGAAGAAAATGATATGAGACGTGTTTGCATAAGAAATGTGAGGAAAATTAATTCGTTAAAATTAATGAGATTCATGTGGATCAATGAATCATAAAATATATATATTTTTTCCTAATCACGTGTCATATAGATGAGTCATCAAAACAGTTATTTTCTATTTTATTTCAAATTGGATTTAAAATTGAACTTAAAATTTTAAAATAAAAAATAAATTGCCAAATTAATGAATTTTATCTAAAATTACAAATACTTGTTTATTTTTTGATTTTTTTAAAATGAAAATTTTGGGACAGGGAAAAGAAGTCCTGAAGAAAAAACAATATCTGTGGGCATTAAAAGTGAGCGGCACACGTAACGTAAATTTCGAAGTTTTGGCTTTTTGGGTCAAATAATTGAGTACACCAAAAAAGAACAAAATATAAGAAGTGTAGATTATTTTTGGAGATTGGATCCACAGAAGGTAGAGATGACGATGCTACGATGATGGATCTTTGCCTTTGCTTTTACCTAAAAATAACAGAGGAGATAAAAGTACAAGTTCCGGTAGTTTTCTTTTCTCCATGGATTAACCGCCTCATCTCATCTGCTTCTCTACAACATCAAAATTCAACTTTGCACTGATTAAAGCTGGGCATTCTATCTCACTCTCTATTTGTTAACCCATTTTTTAAAATTTCACTCTGCTCCTTAAAAAAAAAATTTTAAAAACCATATTTTTCTCTTCTCAAATATAAATAAAAAGGCAAAAAATTATATATATGGCGTATGTACCTCTTTATACAATTATTCAACATTTGTTAAATGTAAAAACATGCATACTCTCATTTCAACTAGTGATTATAGTTGTTGATCAGTAGGACTCATATAATTTTTTATTTTTAATATATTTTTCATATTGAATAATAAATAATATAAATATAAAATATTTATATCAAGAGAAAATTAACATTATCTAATATATTTCAGACACTTAAAAAATATTTGTTTAATAAGTTATAAAAACAAATATTGTCTAGATCCCAAAAGTCTAGTGTTGTTTTCACAACAACACCATATACCTTAAATATTCATTCAAAGAATCTTTTATGAGATCATGAAAACTAAGGTTCCATGCGTATAGTCGATGAATTCATGCTTGGAGTAATGAGAAATTTATTGTGACAAATCTACTAAAGAGTGCTTTATTGGGATCAACTGAATAAACTTATCTTTGGTTTCATGCCTGCAAGAGGAAATGACTTTTGTTTGTTAATATCTAATTGAAGTGATATATGCATCCAAAACTTTGATCATTAATGGTAATCTGACAAGTCTGCCATGCTAGTCTAGACAAGACACACCAAAAGGATTAGAGTCCCAGAGATTAAAACGTACACGGACTTTTACTTCAAAGATGAAGCAAAAGCCTTGAGCTAGAACTGTCCAACCTCTATTACTTGCTTTAACAGGATTAGCTTTTTTGTCCTGTCCAATTGGGGAAGAATTTATGAGTTACAGGAATGATTCGTCCTATTTGAGAGGGACTTTGGCCTGGGCTGAGCCATCCAGATATGGGCTAACTCAGCCCAATTGTCTACCGCTGTGAATAGCTAACACTCTTCTCAGTGACCAATTTTGCTTTTCAAATGTTACCTATAAAACATTAAAATAAAAAAATTTTAACGTTGAAAAACAAGAAGCAGCATTTTCTATGCTTTTTCATTCTTTTTTTTTTTTTGGAAATATATTTGAGTTTAAGGTGCATTATCTTAATATCACCATCTTAGTTCCTTTAGTAACTTGAGTATGGAAGTCTCATCATTGAACACATCATTCAACCTTCTACTCATTCCTACTTTGTGTGCAAGACCTAGTTTACTTGAACTCCAATTCCCAATGACAGAATTCACCCGAATCACTCTGTATCAAGAACTTTTTGCCGCCATTGATGAGCATAAATTCATGAGGGTAGAGAGTAAAAATTATTCATCAATCAATAACTCTGACAAAAAAAAAGAGTAATAAGAAAAATTTTTTTAGTCAAAAAAAGAAAAATATCTCTTTTTTATGAAAAGAACTCATTTCTTTTAATATTTTGAGTTATTGTTGGTATATTCTACTAACAACAAACTCTTTCTCTCTTTGTTTTTTTTATTTTCTTTCAATAAGATGGATTGTTTTTACTTTATTTATTAAGTTTCTTTTATTTTGTCTCTCTTTTAAGAGTTTTTGTTTTAATGTTGTTATTTTATCTCTTTTTATAAGAGTTTTTGTCTCTTTTATTGAGAGTTGTAATGATTTAAGATTGATTATTTAATAATATATGATGATATATTATTGAATATTATCTCTCAAATCTATTCTAACTTACTATATAAATTTTAGTTTATATTGCGTTATAACATCGTATATAATAAAGATTTTCATAATTGTTAAAGATGCATAATCAACGAAAAAAATTCATAGTAAAAATAGAACTATGATTTTAGTGCTGAGCCGATGTGTAGATTTAATTATGTTGAGGATAGAGTTCATATTAATACTCTAGATTGTAATATTATTTTCTTTTGTAAATATCATATGACTATTTAAGGATGAAAATATTTTCTATTATTTAAAAAAAAATTGAAATATTGAAAAGGCACTAACAAAATAGTAAAAAGAAAAGTCTCCACAAGCACAACCGATTGCCTCATGATTTTTCTTTTTTCTTTGGAATAAAGGATCAACTTGGATCCTCAACTTTTTAAATAATTTCTACAAATATTTGTTCATATCATTTATTTATTTAAAATAAATATAGAATTCATATGAATTTATTTTTATTAAGCTATGCTTTATGTTTTTAATTCATTTGCAAATTGAATTTGACACCAACGTAATAAATTTTATCAATTCTCAAAGCTCAGAATTTCAAATGGATTATTAAGACTTCATTTGACAAAACCCTATTACAAAAACAAACATTTTATGCCCCCACACTGAGAATATTAAAATTTAACGGTGTATTTAATAAGTTTTAATTATAGAAATATTAAAAAAAAAAAAATCAATGCCAATCAAGCAAACTGTACATTACAGAGTTCACTGATGAAAATCTAAAGTTTAAAGAGAATGATGTATGGTCAAGTTCTCCTTCTTAACGAAATTAAAATATCATTTTCCCCTTTCTTAAAAAACGTTAAGATAAATATTCTTTTATTTTATTTGATTTCTTGAGGGATAATTACATATAAAAGCCTAAAATTTAATCCTTTTGTATAATTATTTATATAATGAATTTCTATGGTTTTTTAAATTACTTCGTATTATCTGATAAGTTAGTCAAACCAGAGAGTCAACAATAAAAATTCTCTCTTTTTTTTCCTTGTCACATAACTACTAGTAATTATAATAAGGTGCAAAATTTTTAATTACTTTTTTCCTTTTCGTCTAAATAAATAAATAAATGAATCAAATTCTAGACAAAGACAAACAGAAAAGTTTCAAATCAACAACAAATAATAAAAGTTATGCAATAATTCCTCATTTTTCTGTTTTTATTTTATTTTATGAGATCATGTGATTATTTTTATACGGAGACAAGATAGCAGCCGCATATTTGACGACAAAGTAGCTAAATTTCATGTAATTTTAGTATATAATTACTTAAAATTTCATGAATCTTACATTTATATGAATGAAGATGATGCATGCTTGTGTTTCAAAAAGCGGCAAGATATTTATAGATGCAACCTTCTGGGAGGGATAACGACTGTTGGTGGATCAGGTATCTTATCATGGGGCCCGAGATTATCGATTGGAGGACGCTGCTTATGGTGATCAGTGACTGTTTGGTAAGCCATTGCTAATGCCAGAGCCTGCACAAAAGAGAAACAAACAAGTAATTAGCTCAGTGGTAAAAGGCACAAGCCTCATGTATTCATGCGACTCTGTTTACAATACAAGATGGTGAGTGCTACAACATCAAGTAAGGAGCTTACAATGTGATCGTGGTTAGGAGCAGCATAGATGCCAGTGTTGATGGTGGTTCTCCTTCGGCTTCCCTTAGAAGGTGGATTAGATACGTTCTTAAATCCAGTTGGAACAACAATTACAGGCAGACCAACCAGGTTTCCTAAGCAAACTTTTTCCCAATCAGTTGCGTTGCCAATGAATGCATCGACTGTGAAGCTCTTTTTCACTTCCTTGATTAATTTCTGTCGTGCCCTTTGAGCCTGTGGAAAAGATCATTTGAAAATGGAACTGCATAATGCTTTGAGAAAATTATATCAACACCAACGCTCTATATTGATAAGCATACCTGTAAATAATCAACTGCTGAAATTATGCGGGCACGACGTAACTCCGTGGGCCATTGATCTTGAGCTTCATAAACATCATCCTGGCCGGTGCGTTGCCACCCATCAAAGTGAGCCAACATATCAATGTCCATTGTGAAATTCAATATTCCTTGGACAGAGTCTACATTATAATTTAAATTGAAAGGAATCATATCAACACCTTTTCCATTGAGCACATGAACAACCTGCCATTGCCATCCCAAGTAAGTCCATACTCCAACCCAGTTTTCCAATAAAGAAAAATTGATCAAAAGCAACCAAAAACTCTTTTGTTGAGCAACTTCCTCAATTTATTAGTAATCTGCTGTGTATGGTAAATGAACAGATTACTAACCTCCATGTCAGCATCATCCATATATCCAACAGTAAGCTGTGCAATGTCCACAGAAAATGGATCATCGAAAAGGATGTCTCTAGATGAGAGATCATCAGGATCCTTCCCCCGGATAGCATCCAGAATGATGGAACAATCTGCAGCACCTCTGCAGAAAGGACCAAGCTTATCCTGTCAAACAATTGCAATTTAGATTAATTCTACAAACAGTGAACTATCTAGGAAAGGTGAACATAATAACGTATAATATCACCAAGCTTTCTGATATGCTCATCACACCAGTTCGACCAACAGTACCAAAAGTGGGTCGCAATGCTGTCACACCACAACGAGATGCAGGGTATGTGATGGAGCCAGCTGTTTCTGAACCAATCGCAAATGGAACCAGACCTGTTCATGAATAATCCAATTCTTAATATCATTTTAGAATGCTATTTGTCAAGATTTCAATGCAAACTTAAATCATTCATGAAATTGTCGAACAAATATTCAATAGCCCAACATATAGACGAAATTGTAAGAATTGAACATCTTAACCCATAAGATAAAAATAATACCAGCTGACGTGCTGGCCGCGGGCCCAGCTGATGAACCTGTTGAAAATTCCTCAATATTCCAAGGGTTTCTTGTTCTACCCCCAAACCAGATGTCGTCATATGCCAATGATCCAGAAACAAGCTTTGCAACAAGAACTGCTCCTGCAGACCTCAACCTGTGTAAGACATGGCATAAATCCAATTACCAATGTGACACAATTCACATTCTAATTGCTTAAAGATGCTTTCGTTTATGCTTTGACACCTTTTGTACACCCAAGCTTCAATGTTCAAAATTTGATCTTTGAAACTTTTTGAACCCCATGTTGTCTTGTACCCAGGTACTGCTATAATATCCTTCAGTCCATAAGGAATCCCGTGGAGAGGCCCTGTAATATGAAACCAGAGTGCAAATGGTGATTTCACTTCTAGGCCAACAGCATTAATTTTTTCTTACTATTCCATGAAATTAACGTTCATTAATATGGGAAAAAAAAATTGCACATCTGTTATGATGGACAAAACAACGTTAATTCTCAGACTGTGATGAAAGTGACTAGAAAAGGTACCCAAATATACTCCTTTGGAAAGCAAGTCATCAGCTTCTTTTGCTTGCTTATAAGCCAGTTCGTCAGTATAAGTAACCACGGCTTCAAGAACAGGATTGTACCTGTTGTCATTCAAGGAAAAGCATAATAAGCATTACTAAAAAAAAGTAGAAAATTAGAATGGAACCATCGCTACATATATATAGTTTCTCCCTTTCATACCTCTTTAATCTCCCCAGGAAAATTCGGACAAGCTCCTGAGATGTAATTTGCTTTGTCCTAATGAGAGCTCCTAATTCAAGTATCTGCCAGATTACCAACCAACTTCAAAAATGGACTAAATTGAAAAAAAAAATGAAGAAGAAGATGACAAGTGAGATAACCCATGAATAAGAATAAGTAGCAACTGACATACGCTCATGAATGCAATGTCTTCTTCAGTTTTAGGCCTCTGTATGCCAGAGAGAACAGGATAGTTAAATTTTTTGGTTGAACTTTCCGCATGTTCATGATGGGTCCACTCTGGATTAAAAAGTAAACAAGATGGATTATGCAATCCTCCATTTTCAGAAGCAACTAATCTCTGGTTAGCTCTGATGATAGGCAAATTAAACTCAACCGCATCCTTTGCAATTTCCATCATCTAAATGACAAGTATTCAATTAGCACCCATTAAGGGAAAAAAAAAAAAAAAACCAGAAGTTCTGCTGAACTCAGTGACAGTCACCTTAGTATCACCGAAGAAGTTGGCATCTAGCATCTTAAATGCTTCTCTAAGTCTCGAAGCGTCAGTGATCTTGTTGGAACATTTGGTGTCCCTATTGCTGTCCTGCTCACACACAACAGCACAAACACAAAATAATCCTTAACATATAAGTGTCATATGTATCCAAAACAAATACCATAGATTGATCTTTTGTATGGTCCTGCTCTTGATTGATGGGTGTAGCTATCACCTTCCACCTTACCTCAACAAAAAATTTACGGGAATGAACCACAACTTTTTCTTGAAACCTTTTCCATAGTTTTTTAAAAGGTCTCATCTGTTTTTCAATAATATTGAGGACAACAAAATTCACCAACGGCGAATTTGATTTATCATGCTAAAATCCTATTTAATACACGTAAATGTACAAATATAGATTTTAGTTACCATGGTTGCATTGCTTTGAGCAAGAGAGAAGGCGGGTAACGTCGAGACGGGCGACCCAACGGTGGGAATGGGCCCTTTCTTCAGATTGGAACCATAAACATCAGATGAAAACGTGATAGCAAAAACAAGGTAGAACCAGAAACGTGGCAATCTAATTCGAGAAGAAGGACACAAGTCAAGCGCCATGACTGCCATGTTTCAGTTCTTAATGGACAGAAATACGCGATCATCTACCAATTTTCTAGCTTTATTTTTTTTAACGACTTATAATGATGACAGAGAAGCATTTTCAGTAAGTCTACATCTTAGACTTTTCTCTCGGCCGACCATAAATGGTACTTTAATTGCCTTTTTGTGTCTGGTTTTCAAAGATCCGACAATAAGTAGGGTATACAAACATCAAAATTGAAAAAAAATTAGAAATTGAAATTTTTTTAAAAAATTAAATAAAATTAGTTAAATTTTAATTTAATCTAATCAAAGTTTGATTTAATTGATTTAAAAATTTTAAATTAGATTATAATTATTTTTATATTTAAAATATTTATCTAAAAAATATACTCATATTTTTACTTAAATAACAATAGAAATAATTGATGTTTAATATAAATTAATTGAATAATATGAAATACATTTTTGATATTAAAATTTTATTAATATATATTTAAATATTTTAATAATTAATATTATAATTTTGATCCAGTTAGATTTAATAAAAAAATTTTTACTTAAAATCATATTAAATCAAAATTGTTTTAATTTTTAAAAATGAAAATAAATTAAATCAAATTAAAATATAATTAAATTAAATGAATTTAATATTTATTTTGGCTCAATTGTGTTCACACTTAATAATATATGTTGCTCTGTGTGTGTTTTTTTTCACAATGTAGTTGGTTTAATTTATGAATAAAATATTAAAATTTCCTTAAATTTTATTTAATATATCCTTTTGTTTTGTAAACTTATATTCATGGTTGTTAACTTTAAGTCAAATGACACTAATTTTTTTTTTTACCTTGTCACCATTTTTTCTAAAATTTTAAAATAAATAATTTTATTCAAATTTTTTATATAATTATAATAATTTTTTCTATAATTAAATTTAAAAATAAGAAACACGAATAATTTGATGGGATACCTTCTTATATATATATATATATTGAAAAACTATAATTTTTTAATCGTGTGATTTACAATTCGATAAATCTTATCAAAAAATTTTATGTTGAATTAATTATTGAATTTGTGATCTAAATTGAAATTTTCTTAGAAAAATTTAAACTAATAATATTCTAATTTTAGATATTTATAATATTATAATTCAAAATATATTTTAATATAATTTCATAATTTATATCAGTAAATAAAAATATTTTTAATTTTAATTTATTAAAATTGAAATAAATATAAAAAATTTTGAGTAAAATTACCTATTTTAAAAGTTTAAATAAAACTGTAAAAATATAAAAGGGTTTGATTCTTTTCTTTTTTTTTTTCTGGGTCGGGTCCCATCCACTACGGATTGCGTAAAACGACTCCCAAAATTCTGTCATCATCATCATCCTCGTGACTCTGTTCAGTTATCTTGGCTCGATCCAATCCTTGAGCTTGAGCTACATAATCTTCATAATCTGGAAGGTAATTTTAGATGTATACATATTTTTTGGTAATGTTATGATACTTAGCATTGTAATGTAGTCAAGAAAAGATTATAAATTTAGGGTTCTTGTTTTGGTTAGTGTTTGATGGTGAATCCTTCTTGTCAACAACATAGGCGCACGCGCATGCAAGCTATGAACACAATATATTCAGTGTTTTTCTGGCGTTTATTTTCTCAAATAGATATTCATTCTCACATGTGATATTGATTGATTATTAAATTGAGGAACTCTGGGCTAACTTTTATCAAGAAAATTTGAATTACTTGTTTGAATGTCCTTCAATCCAAACGTAGTATTGTTCATATGGAATGCTTGGGTTTAACTCCAATAAAGGAAACTCAACTCATTTGTAGCAGCTTGGTCTGACTTGTTGTTTCTTGTAGTCTATTTTTGGTCGCTTGTGATTTAGTTAGTAATCTTTCTCATTGCTCAATTTGCACATTTTACAAATTTGTAATCTCTATAATGTCTGAAAATAGCACAAGTATATATATAATATGTCTAATACTCTGATAGTTTTGACTGATTTGGACAGATTATCCCTTTGAAACATATAACAATCAAGTGAAAATCTTTTTTTTTGCTGTAGTATTGTTCATACTCGTGCACCATGCTTAAGATCCCAGAACATCAGGTTGCCGGTCACAAAGCCAGTGATGGACTACTTGGCCCTCTCATTGATGATTCAGGGCGCTTCTACAAGCCCCTTCAGGGTGATGAGCGTGGCTCCAGTGAGGTGGCCTTCTACACATCCTTCTCTTCCAATACAAGGGTCCCAAATCACATCCGCAAGTTCTTTCCTATCTTTTATGGCACTCAACTTTTAGAGGCATCTGATGGATCTGGATCGTGCCCACACCTTGTCTTGCAAGATGTCGTTTTGAATCATTTACATCCATCTATTATGGACATTAAGATTGGTTCCAGAACATGGTTCCCACAAGCGCCTGAGGACTATATCCAACGGTGCCTTAAGAAAGATAGAGAAACCAGCAGTTTGTCATTGGGCTTTAGGATATCTGGCTTGCAGATTTATGGCAGCAAAGGATCGGGATTCTGGAAACCTGAGAGGAAGGCTGTCCAGAATCTTACTGCAGGTGAGGTTGGTTTGGTTCTGAGAAAGTTCGTTTCTTCCAACGTGTCTGCTGATCCAAATCGGGTACCAGATTGTTGCTTTGCATCTAGTGTTTATGGTGGCTCTACTGGGATTCTGGCCCAGTTATTGGAGCTAAAAGCTTGGTTTGAGGATCAAACCATCTACCATTTCAATTCTTGTTCAGTTCTCATCCTGTACGGACAGGAATCAGTGCTAAATGGAGGGAATTCAGGTGCTGAAATTAAACTTATTGACTTTGCTCATGTCGTGGAAGGCAAAGGTATTATTGATCATAACTTCTTGGGTGGGCTTTGCTCTTTGATAAAGTTTATCTCTGAGATTCTTACCAGTCCAGATGAGTGCTCAACTAAAATTTGTTCACAAGATTCTGACAAGAGCTATTTTTGTGCTGGGAGCAACACGGAGTGAATACAGCATTTGCAACACTGAAGGATTTATGATTAATTAGTTCTTGCTAGGTGGAGCCTCAAATTTTGTATGGAGGTTAATGAGACTGTGTCAATGAATTTACATCAACTTATTCAATAAACTTGTCCATGAAATTCCCCGGCTGTTTTATGTTACTGTGAAATTCAATTGGATTTTAATTACTCCATTATTTTGACTGTGTCAAATTGTTGGGCTTCTGTCATTCTGTGAAAGAAGATAAGCCTATGCTCTTTGTTATACATGTAGAATGTGGTTTGGAGGAGAAAGATGACTAGACCACTGTTGTAATTATATATTAGTTATTGGCAGTGGTCGGACTTTTTAATAGCTGACATTACCTTAAAAAAAAATAGTGCACACAAAGAGGATATGGGTGTTTGTGTATGAAAGAAAGCAAGTCCTCAAAAAGTATCACAATGTCCTCATTTTATAGTTGCTTGAACAAATGATGGAGTTAGTGCAGAGTAGAGCAATGTCCTCATTTTACAGTTGCTTGAACAAATGGAGTTAGTGCAGAATATAGCAAGCGAAGGAGAGAAAAGAAGAGCAGTTCCTGTGGCTGATGTCGCATCTTTTATAGTTTTTTAGTTTTTATATGCCACTGCAGCTTAAGTTCACAAAAAAAAAATATATTGCCATTAAAACTGAATTAGCATTTTGGAAGGCCTGCTAATTAACTGCATATTTTCTGGATTAAACTAATTAACAGTTTTAACACTTTCCGTATAGTTTAATTTCAATTACCCGCATGTTTCTTCTTCAATTTATGTGGTCATGTGTCGCATTCAGGGTGGAACCAGTTCCTTTCCTGTTATGACAAGGAAGCTTGCAAATTCAGGACATCCTATAGAAACCAGAGAATTATTGTCCGTGATCTAAGATTAAAAAACAATATGAGCTGGGAAAATCTGCAGCCGTACTTAAGATAATCTTTCCTTCAAGCAATGCTCTGAAATTCTGCTTAAAAGATAATCCATTTGAAATCTAGCAGTGAACTCCAAGCCTCAAGGAAAAACTTTCATTTCTTGCAACCTCTAAACAATGCCATAAATATAACAGCAAAACACACTCATTTGCTAAACAAGATCAAACCAAGATGAATTCCTCCATTCTCGTTTGCATGGTCTTGTGTGCTGCTAGCATACAAATCTGCTCAGCAGACTGTGATAATCTCCAGGATACTTGCCCAGCAGCTCCTACGAGCAAGGAGACTATCTTCATCAATGGTCTGCCTTGCAAGAATCCTGCCACTATAACCGCTTCAGATTTCAAGTCATCGAAACTGAGTCGCCCTGGCAACACAGACAACTTTCTACGTTCTGCAGTAACCTTTGCCACTGCCCCGGATTTCCCTGGCCTGAACACACTCAGCCTGTCAATTGCCAGGACAGACCTTGATATAGATGGCTTGGTATTGCCACAATCCCACCCAAGAGCGACTGAAATGTTCTTTGTCAGCACAGGTGTGGTGATTGTTGGATTTGTCGACACCAAAAACCAAGTTTTTCAAAAAATTCTCAAGCAAGGAGATGTGTTTGTGATTCCTCGGGGTCTGCTTCACTTCTACTTGAATGCTGGCAACGAGGTTGCTACTGTTTACTCATTCCTGAATAGCCAGAATCCAGGGGTGGTGAATATTGCTGATGCTATGTTTGACTCTGATCCAGAAATGACTCCAAAGCTAGTGACGAAAATAAAATCCCTTTCTGCGTCAGAAGTTAATGGCACAGAAAATATGACTACTAATTTTTTTGGGTTTTAATCTATTTACATTCAGCTATTAGAATATTAAGTTGACGCCAGCAGAAAAATCATGATTGTGCGTTAATAAAACCTTATGTTCTGCCTTTCTTGTGGTCAACTAATTGATTTGGTTTATGTTTTTATGATGAGAAATCCATGTGAAATTTTATAAAAAAAAAAAGAAAAACACTTAGAGCTCATAATTAGTGTGAACTAGTAAATGTTCCAAGATGATCCTTATAAATAAGAAGTTTATGGGCAGTGTCAGTAGGGAAGATTAAGAGCAATGATATTCATATAGGAGCGACATCATGTCAAGTATTTTATATATATATATATATATATATACACACACACACACAAATTGATATTAAATTCATGATTATTTGTATTTATTTATCTTAAACTACTACAGTTTGAATTTCCTCCTTTTCTCCAACATGCTATGACTCCATTTTTCTAATTATTCTTTATTTAATTTTTCAATAATATTTTCCTATTTTGCAGTCATTAAATTTGACACTTATAATTTCTTTATGACTATTCTCTTTAATTTATTTACTTAGATTTTATGCAATAATAACTATTAATTAATCTACACATTATGTAAATTTTATGGAATAAAAATTTTATAAAATTAATTGCGAATAAGCATGTTGTGCAGTATATTATAATAATAAATTTTAAATAAATTCATAAATAATTAATAATTAATTGAGCAATTAAAAATTTATTATTTTTTAAAAAGTTCTTATCTAATTAGACCTTTTAAGTAAATAAAATAATAAACAATAAAAATTATAATTAAATCAGTATAATAAATTTTAATAACAATATAATTTTCAATAAAGTATAAGAACGTTTCGTTAGTCTTTTTTGTTTCTTTAATATTTTTTATTTTGTAAAAAATTAAAATTTTATTTTTATTAAGTCTTAAAGAGGACGAATGTGAGATATTTTTTATATTATTAAACTTTTCAAATTTTTTAAGTGTAAAATTTTTATATTATTAAAATTTTTTAATTAATTAAAAAAATTAAATATTTAATTATTATCTTACTTGCCGTATGACCAAATCAAAATGTATTATATTATCATTTATTAAAAATATTATATTGCTAATATAATTATAATTGCATGATAAATGATAATTATTTATATAAAATTAAGTTTCAAGCCAAAATTAATTATATATAATTGAATGAATCAATATATCAATTGATCGGTTATGCGCCACTTCCAAATTTAAAAAATTGATATATGCTGATGGTTTTAAGAAAGGCGTTAAAAAAAAATTAAATAAATGAACATCTTCGAGAAGGCAATATAGTTGGTCTCACATCAATATTCCTAAGCTGATAAGATTTTAAAAATTAATTAGCAGCTGTCATTTTCACAAAAAAAAAAAAAAATAAAAAAGCTCTCAAGTTCTCTACAATTAAAAAAAGCGACAGAACTTTTGGAACAAAAAAAAAAAGAAAAATGAAACAAGCCTGAACAGAACTCCGCCTTCTTCTCAGTATCTATCGAACACCGAGGCCAAAGAAGAGAGACCATCTCTTCTCCACATGCTAGAATCTCTTTCCAAACGATTATTACAGAGGCTAAAGAAGGAAGCCAAGTTAATACTCTGTTTTCTGCTTTTCTTCGTCTCCTTTCCTTGTGTCTATTTGCTTCTATTCTAAAAACGATTTCAGTTATCAAAATTATTGAGTGTATTTTTTTTTCTTTTCAGTTTGATTTGAAGTTTTAGTGGTACAGCATATTTTGTTTCTTTTGATTTTTCTTTCTGCTGTTTCTCTCATTTGGTAATGGGAACGGATGATTCATTTGTGATTTTGAGAACTCTCCTTAGTGAGGGTTAATATCAAATTGGGAACCCAAATTTTCATTATGTATGATGACATTTGAAACGCTGTAGCTAGGTGTTTGATGAACACTAGGAATGGAAACAGGACATAGCGTTTGAGAGTGCCGTGTGCTGCGTATACAGTCAGTGGCCAACCTCTTCATATGTGCTTTGAAAATTGATGGTGAATGTACAGAAACAGGTTGATGCAATAAAACTAATGATCACAAAAATCAACCTGGCAACCAGACAATCTGACATCTATTTCATAGGATATAGAATAAAATAGTTTCAAAAAGCACAATACCTGCACCTTTTTTTGTTTTTTTTACATGGGACATTTTTTTGTTCAGTATAGTCATTATATTACGTGGGAAAAGTCCTATGAAAATCTCTCTGTGATTAGTTCCATTTCCATATAATCTAACGGGAACTCAAAAAGTACAAAATGTGGAAACAACATATTGGTTGACGCAACCACAAAAATGTAGATAAGCTCTTGTTGGCATCCATCAATGTAGTTGAGACTTTACATGAACATGCTGCTCCTGTCTGCATTTGAACAAACATCCTTCTCTAATCAAGTATTTAGGAGAACTTCACCTTTCAGCCCCTACTCTAATCAAGGTAATACAAACCGACAAGAAAGAAAAATACAAACTGCAGAAAGAAAAAAGATATTAAATGTTTGTTTCCTTTATAGAAAGCAAAGAATGGTATTAAGAATTATCGATTAAATGGAGTGATAAATATAAACAGAATGCAATAACCCATATCTTGAATCACAAATATAGAGCATCTATTCCATCAATGTTGCCTGACAATGAGTGAGTTGCTCCTTCTGAAAATGCCATATACAAAATTTTCTCAGACATTCATTTTGTGATGATTTGTTATGTGTTTGGGTTTTTGGATTGTCTTGCAGAAAAACTCATAAATTCATTAGGATTAAATTTTTATGACAAAAACAGTCATTCAGTTCACACTGATGTTCAGAATGCAAAAATCTGGCAAATAGTTGTTTTGTTGTTAATTTCCCTTGCTGATTAAGTTTGTTTTGAATTTCTGTTGGGAGTGTTTGGATTTATATTTGTTTGTTTTTGTGAACAAATGCAACGATGAAAGAAGTTTTTAGGCTTTTGATTCAATTTTGTATTTCTTTTAATTTTTACATCATTGTGTACTATTAAATTGTAGAACACCAATTTTTTTTTTTTTAATTATCTTTCCAACAACTGGACCAACTTGCTCTTAAAATCAAAATATGAGCGGGGTGAGGGTGCAAGTTACTGCTTTGCATTTTGGTGGTTAATTTTGAATTTGACATGCTAAAAAAAATGTCTCGTTTGTCAGATGGAAATCCACAGCAGTAGCAGTGACAAGCGGTGGAGAGCTGAAGAAGCAATTGCTGGAAATAAACTAGTGCTCAAAGCCTTAAGAGAACTCATCATTTTCCCCATTCTTTATCCTTATGAAGCCAAATGGCTTGGTCTTAAAGTAACTGAACCACACACTTCACTCTTTCTTTTTTCATGTCATGATTGCATTTCAATTTATCTTCTTGGCATGGATTTACCACTGAGTTTGTTATCTACCTTCAGCGGCCAAGAGGTTTGCTGTTGTATGGTCCACCAGGGACTGGAAAGGTATGTTTGTCTTGTCAATTTCTCTTGCTAAAAATTGTGAGCCAATTGCTATTTATAGCTATTTATCCTCGAAAATTAGATAGACTGCCTTTGTTGGCTGTATTATTTTGTGTTTCTTATTTTATTTTTTTGATACTAGACAAGTTTGGTACCTGCAGTTGTTAAGGAATGTAATGCACATTTAATTGTCATCAGGTATTCACCAGTTTTTGAATATACATCGGTCATGTAGTTATTTTGTTTCCCAAATGTTTTCTTTTTTTCTTTAAATTGTGGTTGTTACAATTTCTGGGTATATCATCCCAGTCCACATTCTATTCATAAAGCATATGCTAGAGAAAGCGAGAAAATATTGTGTGAAGCATTTTCAGAGGCATCATCTCATGCATTGTCAGGCAAGCCATCTGTGATTTTCATAGATGAAATAGATGCTTTATGTCCACGCCGTTATTTGAGGAATGGGATATAGCATTTTGTTCATAATTATTACTCCTTTTGACCTTAATACCCTTTTTTTGCTTTCTATAAGGGAAAACACCAAGAACTTATTTAATATCTTTTTACTCTCTCCGGCTCATATTTTTCTTCATTTTGGTTTATGTTATCTTGATTAGCGTAGTGAATGAAAGGTGAAATTCTCCTCCTAGATACTAACATGAAGCTTTCAATTGCAGACGGGAGTGGGATGTTCGTATAACCTCTCAACTTTCTACGTTGATGGATGCCAACAAGCGCTCATCTAGATCTTTAGCACAAGTTGCCATGGTTGCGTCAACCAATAGGTTGCTTTCAGATTTTGTACTTATTGAGGTCCCATTAGATTAGATAGAAATGGAATTAATCGCATGGAGAGATTTTCATAGATTTTTTCCCACATGCTATGCTGACTATCCTGGACATAAAAATGTACTATGTCATAATATGATGCATGTGTTGTGCTTTGTGAAACTATTTTACTGTGTATCCATATGAAACAGATGTTACATTGTCTGGTTGCTAAGTTCATTTTTGTGATAAGGAGTTTGCATCTTGTTTTTGTACGTGCAACACCAATTTTCTAAGGGTACAATGAGGGGTTGGCCACTAGCTGTATTTTTTCAAGCATGAAAACACTTTGATACTGCGTGCTTGAAACAGTCAGTAGCACAGGGCATTCTCGAATTCTAAATCCTGTTTTCAATCCTTGTCTTCATCAAAAACCTAGCTAAGTTACTGGAGAACCCAGAGCCTTGTGCATTCAGTGGCTGCATTAGCTAACCAGTTGTGGTTTAGCTATGTCGGATAAGTTGCTAGGATTTAGTGCTCCTTTGGGTTTAACCTGTGCTTTGCAAACTACTCTCGTAGCATACAAGGCTTGGCAAACTATAATTTTTTTTTTTAATTGAAATTAATCATAAAAGCAAAATTTGTTAGCTTTTCCAAGATAATGGTTTAGCATAACCAATAAGATAATGGTTTAGCATAACCAATAAAGAAGTTAATTAAAAAAAAATATATACTAGACACAATTTTCAAAAGCACCTAAAGTCAATGCCAACCAGAGGCTTAAATGACTATCCTATTGCTACATTGTGTGATTGTTTGAGTGTGACATATAACTTATTATTTCTTTGTGCAGAGTTGATGCAATTGATCCTGCACTTAGAAGGTCAGGTCGTTTTGATGCTGAAATAGAAGTTACTACACCTACAGAAGAGGAATGCTTTGAAATTCTAAAGGTAAAAAAGAATTCTAATATTTTGGTATTTGTGTTCATTACATTGGCCAATTCTATGCCTAAATGCATCAGTCTGTCAATCCTTTTTCAACATAATGTTTGGAACAAATGAATTCAATACAATTTTTTGGAATTCGTTGCTACTTGTGCGCCTATCATGAGAAAAGAAGTTTATGGCATTCATTTATAATTCTACACATGTTATGTCTAGAATCCAAAAAAGGATCCATTTTTATTTTGATGAAATTTAACATATTTGGAATCAATGCTATCAAAGTTGATGGTATTTGCAAATGGATTTCCCACTACCACTTAATCATGTTGTGTTTACTTTCCTACTAATCCTCTCACTTTTCAAATAGAATTTATTAAAACTAATTTATTAAAACTCTAGATTCTGATCAGCATGTATGTAATTATTTACAGTTGAATTCCTAGTACGATTCATTTGCATTTGTTTTTTCCCTAGTAGAATTCATTTGGAAATGAAATGAGTTATTTGTTAATTTGATTCCTGATGATGTGTAATGGTGTAATTTTTTCCTATCTTGTTTTTTGATGGATTAGCAACCAGCAATGTGTGGGGTAATTCTTTTTCCCCTATTGATCGTGTTCAGGTCTACACGAAGAAGCTTCCTTTGGAACCAAGTTTTGACTTGCAAGCCATTGCTGCATCTTGTAATGGATACATTGGGGCTGATCTAGAAGCTTTATGTCATGAGGCTACCATGTCTGCTCCTAAGTCTTCAGATTCAAAGAAAAATGCTTGTGTGTTTTGCTTAACAATGGAAGACTGGATACAGGCAAGATCAGTGGTGGTCCCCAGCATAATGAGAATTGTCACTGTGGAAGTCCTAAGGTGACTTGGGAAGATATTGGTGGACTGAAGGATTTGAAGGTCTGTGACTGAATGCTTTAATTGTGTATACACACTCTCCCTGAACTTAAATGGTGCAAAGGAAGGATTTGAATTTTGGTGCTATGTTTTCTATATTGACAGAAAAAGCTTCAACAGGCTGTTGAGTGGCCTCTTAAACATTCTGCTGCATTTTCGAGGATGGATATATCACCTATTCGTGGTGTTCTTCTCTATGGACTTCCAGGATGCTCAAAAACTACTCTTGCTAAAGCTGCAGCCAATGCTGCCCAGGCTTCATTTTTTTCCTTGAGGTTTGGTCTTCCTTTAGTCCCAAGATGGAAGCTTTTCTAACAATTTTTCTTGGTTGTGTTTGCAATACAAAAGGCTTAGATATCTTGAATCATGATAATTTAGCAATATTATGCAATTTTGGATCATTGCTTTGAAGATAATTGGGGGCTGTTTAAAGGACTTCTGGAAACTCTTCTAACAAATCTTCTTGGTTAAGTTTGCATTGAATAAGGTGTAGATATCTTCAATTATAATAATTTATCAATATTATTCAATTTAAGATCATTGCTTGGAAACAAATGCGGGCTGTTTAAAGACTGAATTCAATGCAACATCTTTTGGTTTAGGAGAAAAAAAAATTTATGCAACTGCATAGAAGGTTGTGATTTGCTTGCTCTGAAACCATTAATCTACCCTTACATATCCGATCTTGGATATGCTGCTTGATTGTTGCTCCCTTTCCCCATTTTACTTTTTTGTCTTGACAAGAAACCTGTTACTGCATGCAATATCTTTTCCAAGTGGAAAGTTTCCTAAGCTGTTCTCCTCAGATTAACAATATCTATTTTGTTACCGACAATGCTAGTCTAGGAACAATCTTGGGGGTCGATGATATATTTGCTCACCTAAAGCAAGAGATCCTAGCAAAAGATCTGCCTATCAATGAATAACAAGAGTCCACACTGTATGAGAAATATTGAGTACTTCCTAATTGTCTTTGAATAGCTGTTCGAAATTGTATCAGTTTTTTTAACCAATCTAGCATAGTAAAAGAACACCCTACTCCTCCATAGACCAACAAAGGTACCACATTATTGGTACCAAAGAACCATGGTGTTAGCTGATTTCACTGTATAGTTTTCTCCGTCACCTCCCTCCTGGTCACTTAAAATCTGCAAGGATAAAGTTGCCTCCCCCCTTGACATACAAGTCCTTTTTTATGGGAAGTATCTTTAATGCTTGTAATTCTGTACTCACGTGCAGCTTCAGTTATATGTATTCTAATTGTTATTGTTCAAATTCAATTGCTTGTTTTTGTTGAACCAAGAAAGATAAAAGAAAGAGAAGAAGAAGAGGGAAGAGGGGTGTGCTGGTTTCATTTGTATTTCTTGAGTAACTAATTTAGACCCTGTAAATCAGTGGTGCACAATTATACTCGTGTTGGTTTCATTTGTATTTCTTGAGTAACTAATCTAGACCCTGTAAATCAGTGGTGCAGAATTATACTCAACGTATGTCGGGGAGGGTGAAGCATTGTTGAGAACTACATTTCAAAGTGCTCGTCTTGCAGCGCCAAGCATAATATTCTTTAATGAGGCTGATGTCATTGTTGCTAAACGGTTAGTGTTGTTTCTTATTTGCCAATAAATGCTATATATAAGTGTGTGGTATTTGCCAATAAATGCTATATATAAGTGTGTGGGTAATTGTTGTTAAACTCTCGAGCCAACTCATGTAAGTTCACAAGTTATACATTTTTTTTATTTAAGCAAACGAGTTAACCCGTCTATAAAATCATTTTTTGAGTAAAATCACAAGTCGATATCGTAAAATCAATAAACTCATGAGTAAACTCGTACGAGTTTACAAGTTTACTATGCACGTGAAATTTTAAAGATTAAATTTTGAATTTAATTTTATTTATTCATATAGTATTCTATTTGCATTTATGGTTATAAATTGAATATTAATCAAATATTTTATCTAATAATATGATTGAAAGTTAGTTTAGATTATTTGAATTTAAATAAAAATTTTGACGACTACTTTTAAATTTTGTATTTCATTTCATGTAGTATTTATTATTCTGTTTTGTATTGGTAACTTAATAAATGTGTGACAGACATGAACTAATTTAGTTTATACATTCTAAAATGTTAATATGCATACGAACTTAAACTTCTTTTGTGAATGAGTTCTTTTATAATCTTAATATAGCTTTAAGTATATTAAGTTTATAGAATATCTTATTTATATTTTTATATACGTAGGATTAAATTTGTATAAGAGCTTATTCATATTTTTATATATGTATAGTTAGATTTAAAAGAACATTTTATTGTGTCATAAAATCTTATGATTTTTCTATTTGATTTTACAATACAAGTTTATTGGCCCTCCATCGATTATAGGTTGAAAAAATGAGTTTCACAACCTTGGCATGGGTGTTTGCACGTTAATCAGAGACAGTAACATTACCTATGGGGTTCATTTGATTGCTGGAATCACCAAAGTGACTTGGGAATTTGACATTTACATTTCTGAAAAGCCACATTTTTTAATCAGTGGATCCTAACCAGTGGATCCCACTATGTACAGTATACATACATTGGATTCTCATCTTTAAGGGTGGAAATATTACATTGCTATG
Source organism: Omphalea diandra (assembly GCA_949677035.1). Lineage (NCBI taxonomy): Eukaryota > Viridiplantae > Streptophyta > Magnoliopsida > Malpighiales > Euphorbiaceae > Omphalea > Omphalea diandra. Next base: position 42,075 of record CATIWR010069273.1, read on the forward strand.
AATATCTGGGGAATGAATTATATAGAGATATTATTATCTTTAAATTTATAGCATTATAGTTCCCCCAAAACAAAAGCCCAATAAATATATATATATTTTTTTAACAAAAAATGGATTATATATTTTTAGTTCCTTTTGAACCATAGCGAAAGGAAAAAAAAAAAAAAAGAAGACAATCTAAGCATTTGTAAATGGAGTGTAGAATCTCATTTCATCTATGGAATTAATTTTATACAATTTTTTTTTCAGATTTTTCATATGAATAGATAAATTTTGATTTCAAAGAAATAAAATCTTTTAACGAATTATCGTTTCTAACCAAACTGCATTATGCCAAGTTCTTGGAAAGCTTGCCTATAAACCCAATTCCTTGGGGAAGTGATTTTAAGTGTGAATATTATGTTATGACAATCAGATGCTCTCATAATTGCATCTTGATTCATCTTAAATCTGAATGTTTGTGGTTTACACTAATGCATTTATTAGAATAATTTTAATGATAGGTTATTTAAGCAAATTTTGTCTTCAGAGCCAGAATCAGCACTAATCTCGAGTATTTTCATGTTGCTATGTGATGTATGGTATTACATGCTGATGTGCATGTGCTGAGAGGAGTGTGCTTGGATGGAATTTTGGTGCCTGAACCTCTAAATGATTCTCAAAACCCTGTTGTCCAATGGCAGGGGTGGTAGTTCAAGTAACAGCACTACTGTGGGAGAGAGGCTTCAATCTACTCTATTGACTGAAATGGATGGTCTGGCACAAGCTAAGGTAAGTCCTGATCACATGATTGAGCTTCCCATTTAACTTGAAACTATCGGCTAGAAGTTGGTGATTAACATCTAACCTTGATTCTTTGTGATCTGGGTGTTTGCTTTTCAATAGGGAATTCTTGTGTTAGCTGCCACTAATCGTCTTCATGCAATTGATGCTGCACTGATGCGTCCAGGATCCTTCTAGTTGGTAAGAAATTTCTTGCTCTACTGTATGATTCATGACTTTTCTGCCTCTCATTTCCTTGGTGATCATAGAAGACAAAGGCTTTTTTTTTTTTCCTTTTATTTTATTTTCATTCTAGTCCTGCGAATGGTAGGATAAATAATTTTCAATGCCGTGCAAAGTTGGTTTACATTCTGTTTATGTCGATCTTGCTTTATAATATCTTAAATGGTAATGTAAAATAGTTTTTATCATTTAAATTTAAGTCCCTGAAGGATGAGCTTTGGTGCAATAGTGAAGTTGTTTCAGTGTGATTTGGAGGTGCAGATCGTTCTTGAAAAATCTGGAATTGGATACTCGAACTTAAAGAAGTTATGAGTTCAATGCAGAAACAACTTTCTTGTGATGCTGAGGGTGATGCTATATTTGACCTTTCCTAAAGCCTGTAATATAGAAAGTCTTGTGGATATAGCAATAGCAAAATAGACATGACATATAAATAGGACTTGAATATAAATGGAGTTTTGGAATTTTAGATATGACAACGGATATTCACAACTAACAGATATAGGCCTGAAACATAACTTTCCTTTGATCAATCAAAACAAAAGTATTATAAAAACTGAATCAAAGCTGTAAAATTCCTGAAAATAGCAGATTCATCAAATACAATGATTTTGTAGCCAAAACATACATTCCTTTCACTCACCGTCCCTCAACTTATCACTATTGCACATAATTGTCACTAATTTTTAAATTGTAACATTAAACTGCTTGAACTTCAATTAAGATAATGATAATATTCATGCAGAAATCCTATCGGACCTTATCGAATTGCTGATGTGGACTGATTATGGATATTAATTTTTTATAATTCAAAAAGTGTTATCAGCAATTTGAGGGTTTGAAAAGCTTTGGAACCAAACCAAATCGAACTGAAGGAATGATAGGACAGACCAAAATAGACCAAAAATTCAGTTTAGTTTGGTGCGGATATTCAGTTCCATTAGATCCTATTTGAATTGGACCTCAGTTCTTTATATTAAAGAACCAAACCAACAAAACTAAAATGCCCCTATGTGACGCACCTCAAAAATTTTTAAACTATTCAATGTTATCCTTTGAGGACCAAATTGTTTCAATATATTAAACTAAGGTCCCAATTTTGATCATTAGCTAGTGGCCAATGGTGATATAGAAGGAGGCAGCTCTTTTTCTCCCATTCTATTTCGATGTGGATTCCATATCCCATAACTTATTTTTTTTTAATTTCAAAATTTTATATTATTTATTTATTTTAGTTTCATTTATACATATGATTTATCATTATGAAGATCATATAATGTACTATAATATAAAATTAATTTATTATTAAAATATTTGTTAAAAGTATAATTTCTAAATACTTGAAGGTTGTTTATAATGAACTTGCATTTGTACATATATAATGATTATTAACTATTTAACAAGTTAAAACTAGTAATAGGGTTCACCCGATACACAAAGTGCTCCCCACCTAGTGGGGGTTAAGGGAGGATGGAAACATTTAGTTCGCAGCCTTTCTCTTGCATTGGTTCTACTAAGAGGTTGTTTCAATATCTCAAACCCGTGACCGACAAGTCACTAAGAAACAATTTTACCAGTTATACCTAGTCTCCCCCTCTTTTACATAAACAAGTTTACCAATTGTACCCAGGCTCTCCCTCATTTATATAATAATTATCGTTTGTATTAATAATAAATTTGTATATTATATTTAAGTCGTGTATGATATATAGTTAAACTATGTATTGTATAGATACTTATGACTATATAATGTACTATATACTTATAATACATATTATATGTGTACTTATAGTGTGTGTGTGTGTATATTTGTTTTTAATGGTTAACTGTAGATTGCATTCATAGATAATATCTTACTTTTATTATAAATGTAGAGAATGTTTAAAAGTGTATAAAAAGTATATATTGAATTGGTTTCTTGGTTTGGTTCAATTTCGGTCATTGTAGGATCTCAAATTAGAGTTTACGCCGAGATGAATATCATGGCTCCTAGGCTTTGTGATTTGGGTGGTGATAGAGAGGACTAGGCTAAGGGAAAACTAGCCCTATGTGGCACACCTTTTGCATATAAAAATATTCTGATAGTCTACATCAGCATTTTTGGGTGGTGGTCTGATCTATACAGCATGAATCTTATGATTGTCATTTTAATTGAAGTTGAAGGAGTATTAAGTTACAAATTGTAGTTTAGTGACAATTAAGTGCATGTGTTATAAGTTGAGAGATGGTGGGTGAAAATGTGTAATTAACTCCCAAAACAGACATCTTTTCCCAATTTGAGCTCCCAAAGTGTCATTAACCTTGGTTGTTTTATAATGACATAGAAAATGAAGTCTTAAGATGTTAACCTGCAATTGTGGAACCTTGTTTAAGTTAGTTGTATGAACTTGTCGGTGCTATATGTACCACCACCAGATTTAGAGGCTCTGTATGAGATACTTGGTATCCATACACGTAACATGAGATTGGGTGATGATGTTGACTGGAGAAGAATAGCAGAAGATACTAAGCTCTTCACAGGGGCTGAATTTGAGGGTCTTTGTAGGGAAGCTGGAATTGTAGCTCTGAGGGAAAACATATCTGCCACTGCTGTTTGCAACCGTCATTTTCAGACTGCAAAGGAGTCACTAAAACCAGCATTGACTCCAGCAGATATTGAAAGTATTCATCATTTATGAAGACCAAGATGATATCTTCTAGCCAGGTCAAATGTCATGCCAAAGATAATAGGAGGCATAAAAATGGCCAGCACAAAAAGAATTTGTTGGGTTCAATGCTTTCAGTTAATTGGTGTTATGAGCTTTTGTATTTTTTTGTTGCTGCCATTATTTTCTCATGTATAAGAATATAACCAGAAACAGAGTATCAGCAACGTAATAAAGCTTCTTAAATAGCTACACATTATATTTAGGTTTGTGTCATCTGTCAGAAATTTCTGATTTGAAGCCCTTGATTTTCAAATTTTAGTTATTTTGGTGCTGTAGATGTTGACCTTGAAAATGCATGCACATGTATCTGTGACTTTGGCAGCTAAATTTGAAGTTAGTATGTGATTTTGTTGGTTAAGTTTGGGATAAAATTGTCGGACATGATGTTGCAAACCAAAATGCTAATCTAGCTCGTCAGTCATCATTACTTTGGATTTTTATTGCTTATGCTGTTGCATATTAAGCTGCTCACAGCTTGTGTGAAGTATGCTTAGTAAACCAAACTTTGGCATGCTGTTAGAAGGATTTGTTTGTGTGTTTTTTAAAGTATGAATCTTTTGGATTCATTAATATGGAATCAGAGGATTTGTTTTGGCTTGCATTGCGTGAGGTGGAGGTGACCCTTGCGTTGGGTTGTAATTGGGATCAGTTTAAGAATTCCGAAATGTAAAAATAAAATCGTATTAACAAAATTGTATATTTTTCAGCATATAAATAGTAAATCTGATATTTGGATTGTTCATGGTTTGGTTTGTTTCAGAGTACTTCCTATCAAATTAAACCAGTCAAATTCTGGGATGGGTGGCCTTTAATATTGATAGAATTAAGTTTGAACTCTAGTTGGATTTAAATTTATTAAAAATTCAAACCGTATTCAAACTAAGTTTAAAAACTATGGCAATGAAAACGTTATTGGCTAATTGACAAGATGAAATAAGATGGTGTAATAATACACTCTATTAGGATTTAAGAACATCTATGGTATAAATGAAATAAGATTTGGATTTTTATTTTATTTTTATGTTTAGTATCTTAATTTACTTTAAAAATTTAATAATAGGATTTTAAAACATTAAAATGTCTTATTATTATTTTATTATATGAATATGATAAATAAAAATATTTATATTTTAAAATATTTTTCTTAGAATAAGAAAATGTCTTACTAAATAAAAATATTGGAATCCTAAAATATTTATTTTAAAATAAGATTTTGTTTTTTTTTTGTTTTTTAATGTAACTAATATATCATAAAATCAATAAATCATATTTAAGATAAGGTTAAAATTGTCGGAAGGAAAACTTTATTAGCTAATTGACAAGATGAAGTAATGCATTAGTCGATTGTTTTTTTTTTTTATATCAAGTTCCGTTACAAAAAAAAATCACATACAACAGACCAAACAAATGGGGTTAAATCATCATGTACTTAGTATATTATATAGCTAAATCATGTACTTAGTATATCATATAGCTAAACAACAATATAATTCTTTAGATATAAATGAGTTAATTTTTTATTATTTAATTATTTATAAAATCAATATAGAAGTAATAATTTGACTCAGTAATGATAAAATAATAAATTTTTATCACAAATAAATTTAAAATCAAAATTAATTATATATCTTGATAATTTCAGAAACAAATGTTCCATAAATATATAGAGTAGGATTAAGACTAAAGTGCCAAATAAATGTTTGAACTTGTCTCAAAATGACAATAAAGATAAAATAAATTTTTTCGCTAAGTTTATCCTTGAACTTTTATTATTTCGTTAAAATTATCTTTTATCTTGTATTATTTAGTTGTAAAAGTTATTTTTTGTTAAAATTATTTTTGATTTTATATTATTTCATAATAAAAGTTTAAAATGTTAGTTGAAGGGAGTATTGACTCAAGAATGACAAGTGGATGAGATAAAAATTATCCCTTCATCTTTTATCTCACCCTTTTGATAGGAAAAATTTTCCTTTTGTTCTTGTTTTTGCAATGATTTTTTGCTTTTAGCAGCAATTTTACAAACTATTATATTTATGTTTAATTATAGGCAATTTTAATTACAAAAACTTCTATGATGAAATAATACAAATTTAATGATAAATTTAACGAAAAATTTATTTCATTCTTTATTATCACTTTGATATAAGTTCCGAAGTTTATTTAGTATATTTGTAAATGGTTAGGAGTTGCCTAAGTAGAGTTGTTCATGTGTTTCTTCCCACTTGGTGGTGGGCTTTGTATCGATTGGTTCTTTAGTTAATAAATTCTGTTGGTGATTTAATTTTTTTTTTAAAAAAAAAAAGATAATTACCGTAACCATAATGCTAATAACCAACATATATGGCACAAAGAAAAAAATGCTTGGGTGAATTTCATAATTACAGAAAGTAGGGGGTCAATACTGGAATTTCTTCCATCCTTTGAACGATAAAATTTCAAATAGATATGTCATCGCCCATTCCGCGCGAACCAGGAGTCCTATACCCCAAAATTAATCATATTAAGAAGAAGAAGAAGAGATGGTAGTGGTATGCTTCGTGCTGGATCTATGTAGCTTAACTCCTCCATTGCTTAGAGACCTCAAGCAGGTACCGCAGCAACTGAATACAATCATATCTCTGCTCTGGAAGTTCTAGTGTCAATTTCGATATATGATTGATTTATTGACTGATGGAATTGCGGAATGTGCTCAGTGCTTGTTGCAGCTTGCCAACCTATACGCGATTTCACCACTTTCTCCGTCGCGGCACCGATCGGACTCTCTCAGAGACAGGATCGGCCTTTGCTATGTCTTCAAAAATGGCATTGCCTCCTCACATGAGGTATTTGCCGATTTTAGATTTTTTGTATTTTCGTCTACATTATCGAAAACTGAAATGCATTAACGATTTTCAAAGTTTTAACAGCTACAAATTGCATATAGCCCTAGCGGAAATTTCAGTCTCCGCGATTTCCATCACGCCGTTAACAACTTGCCTGGCGATGTCTTTTTCCCTGAAATCGATGATTCTGGAACTTTACAGTCAGGCGGTACATCTCTTTTTCCTCTTCTGATTTTTGTCGGACATCTTTGTTTGCTTGTTATGTTGATTGTATTTTATAAATTGCTAGTTGATGTAAAATTGTCAAGCGTTTTGAGCGATCAAGTGCTATACTCGTGGGGAGGGAAAGATTTTATGAGAAAAGTGATTGTTTTGAGCTCCTGCTTACCTGAGACAATAGACTCTGCCTTGAAAAACACACTCGTGGTAATATGAAACATATAGTTTCTCTTCTTTTTTCTTAAGTTATTTTTAGGGCTACATGATTTTGGTTCTTGATAAAAAAAACTCCAGGTTTATTTTCTTTAACAGGATGCGGCAGATAAGTTTGTATCAGTGGAGTTTGCGTTGTTTGAACAAGGTGCAACTCATCTCAGCAATATGAGGGAGAATATCAACTCCTTCGCAAGAAGTTTATCTGATCTTGATAATTGCTCATTTCAGACTTATCTCCCAGGTTAAATCCTTCCATATTTTCTAGGTTTGTTTTTCACTGGCGAAGTGAAGTACTAAAATATTTGTGTGCTAGAAAACTCTCCATTTGTTGCAATATGGATGTAAATTCCTTTAAGTAAGTATGCTAGGGAAATAGGAACAGCTAAAGTATGGGATTTCTTATGTAATATGCTAAATGAATTTGCAGATAGTAGAGTTTTTCATAGTCTAGTGAAACGATGGCTACTGGATTTAAAGGATGACATGGAAGAACCACTTCAAGCTAGTTTTATCTTTAAGAGCAACCTTGTAGGCTCTTTGAATCAAATAAGCTGCAGCTTGTCTATATCTGTCTGTCAAACTGCTGATGGGTTCAGTGCTTGTCAGGTATTAATCACGAGTCTCATTTCATGATCTTTAATGTATGATATTGTGGATTGCTCATTTCTTCTTTGCTGTTTTTGTCTTTCCATTTTCCCATCTCGCATCAGAAGAATATTGTGAATGGGTGTACTCTTCTTATAGACCTGCAGGTGTCATGGCATTCCACTGGATAATCAAATAAAAGTTAAAGTTGAGAGGTCTTCTTGTCCAGTTACGGGCCATGATCTGGGAACAGGTGATGTGATTGATAATTCCGTGAAAGTTGGAGATAGTACGATCTTGTTTATGCCCTCTTTTCAGAGCACAATGAAGCTCTGTCAAGTTTCTTTACCCATTGAATTCAACATTATTGAGAGGACTAATCTGAGGTATTTAAGTGAAGGTAATGAAATGTGTGAAATCTATCATCTGGTCCATGTTGTCTTTTTTATGGTGTTCTTGCTTTGCTTGTCAATCGGTTTGATTGTCATAGCATTAGTTACGGAATTTCCCTTGGGAGAGACGGAATTCTTCTGCTTAATGGTACTCTGACCTTTTTTTTTTTTCCTCATCATAGGATCACATATATTGGCATACTAGTAAAAACAATGAAATACGCATGAGATGTAAATCTCACCAATACTTCCTAGTGTTTGCAGTGTGAAAACCTCAACTACAGGTTATCTACTTAAATTTCCAAGTACATGTTATGAACAAATCATTTCCTGCTTCAGTTTGTTTAGAATTTTATTATGACTCCACAATGCCTGGATATTTTTTCTAATTGAGGCGTTTTGTATCTGCCGGAAAAATAATTAGAGTTGCTGCTCTATCTTCCCTCCTCCTCCCTTCTCTTCCTCCTGCTTTTTGGTTTCTTTCACGGTAGATTCTCCTTCTTGAGCCTCTTTTATATAACAAATCAGGTGAATGAGTAGAATATGCACCCTTACTACAACAGGCTTTGATAATAACCTCCCATTCTTGGTATTGTAACACAGGTGTTATATTTGGAAACTCATATTTTGTAGCTCCATCAGCTTGCAATGAGATAGAAACTTCTTCAGGTGAAATGCACCAATCTGAATTGAATTCTCAATGTATGTGGAATCCTCTTTTTATTTTTTCTTTTATATGTATAAAAAAGAATTTGGGGTCTCCTAATTCCTCTGATTCATAATATTACCAAATTTGTTTTGAGTCTTATGGTAATCAGATTTCCTAGGTATACTTTTGAGCAATTCTTTGAAGTCGGTGTTACTTTCATCTTTCTAAATCAGGATACGTTTTGGCAGTGTTTCAAGGGGTTTGCAGTGCTCTGCGTTCAATGGATCAGGGATTGGTATGTTCTTCTTGTTGCAATGTGGAAACCATGAGGAAGACAGCATTCCACTGCTATTATATTCTTCAGCCTTCAGACAATGGACCAATGCTTCTCAGGGTGAATGTAGTTCCCCTTCTATCATTAGAAAAATAGCATGTCCATTTCTTATTTCTCTTTTATTTCTCATGCAGTCTCTTCTCTTAGTTTAGTTCCTTTGCTTGTGTTCTGATGCATGACAGATTTTGGTTCAAATTGTCTTCCCATGAGTTTCTCTCTTTGTGCCACTTTTATTCATTTACTCGACAACTACTCAGCGTCTTGCAGGTTCAGAGGAAGTCTTGCCTATGCCTGACATCAATCAGTTCATAGATTCTGCAGTGTCTAAGACTATTCAGAATTCCATTCAAGACTCTGTATTAAAGGTTGAATTTTTTTTTCCTAATCACTTTTTACAGTATCCTTCTTGTTGTGGAAGTCTTTTGCTTTTTTTTATCGCTTTAAGATAAATAAAATTTGTTTGCATAATGTTAATTTTTTCTCTTGTTATACCATTACCTTAAACCACCAAGAATGGTTTTACTGCTGGAGAAATTTGTCAGCAGATGTATTTAGATTGTTAATAAGAAAAGAGATAGTGGATTATTGTATATATTTGAAAATATTTTTTAAGTTACATCCACCACATTTTGAAACTCTGAGATCATCCAGATATTAATTACTTGCTTTTAGTGCATATGCTTGGGCTAATTGAAGGCTTGGCACAAAGTGCATCATATTCAGTTTGGTGGCTCGAGGAGTATCACCTACTTTATTTTATTAAACCAATACTTTTGTCAGCATTATGGTATCCATATTCTCTTTTACTTTTATGTATTTTTTTAAAGTTTTCTTCTTTCTCAATTCCCACAGATTGACTTAAGAGACTATAATCCAATCTTGCATGAACGAGGATTCCATCAAAAGCTGAACTTGCTTGTAAAAGAGAGCTTACAATTTGGGTAATTATTGTATTCACTCATGCTGAGACTTGCGAAAGTATAGATTATAGAATGATATATGCATGCACACTAATTATTTTTTTAAGTTCCAAGAAGATCATAGAGCATTAGAGTGAAGAGAATGTCGTACGTACTTTAAAGAGATTTGCAAATTTTTGAGTTGTTTCCTAGTAGGCTTATTTTCTTTGCCAATTGAATTTAAAAAATTACGGTTTGGACAAGATATTCAGTGGTAGTTTTTCTTCCTAGAAGCAGAGGGTTGTTGCAAAATTTTATCCTTGTTAGTAAATTCAATTTACCACACTCAGAAAGTAATGCATTTGTAGATTTTTGAAATAATTTAAGAGTTCGTTTGGATGACAGAATTGGAATTGAAATTCATAATTCTAATTTCAATTCCAATTCCATTAGAAATGGAATTGAGTTGGAACTCCAATTTTAGTGTTTCGATTGTGAAGTGATAGAATTGGAATTGAACTGAAATTACAATTGTAATTCCAGTTTTAATGTTTGGATTGTGAAATCATAGAATTGAAATTAAAATTAAAATTATAATTATAAATAAAACTAAAATTAAAATATTAATATTTAAAATTATAAAATCCAGACTTGTAAATTTTAATTTAATTTTAGACATAAAAATAATAAAATATATTACTTAAAAATAATAAAAATATATTAGAATTAAAATGATTAAAAAAAAGCCACCAACAATCTTTCACTCATGGAAAATTACTTTGAAAAACTTCATTAACTCCTTTTTCATTTTAAATAGACCTTGCCACAATATTTATTGTCTTATAAAATTATATCATTCACAAGGCTAACAAAGGCTAATACAAATCAAAGGGTCTCTATACAAAATAAACTTACCCTATCTCATACAAAATAAATAAAGGCCAATATTAGTGGAGTGTAACATCTTAGCCTGCCAAAAAGGCTAATAACAGTGGAGTGTAATTTATCTAATATCTTATCTTCCCAAAAGCAAGTTATAACAAAAGTATCATGTTTCAAGCTTAGTCTGCAACTCCAACCTTTTGTTGAGTAAGGTATTTTTCTCTCCTCTCTTTTGGTAAAATGTAAAGAATGAATAATAAATTATAAGCACATAAAATTAAAAATTTTGAGTATCTGTCCAAAACAAATTAATGCACATACCCATTCATCTATTACAAGACCTTCCCTAACACCATGAGGCCTAGTGTGAGATGGAGGTTTCTTACGAGTTTCAAGAGCAGCGAAAAGTAAGATTAAGCAAAGCTAGAAAAAAGGAAAAAAAATTCTATGAATACATTATATCATTAAAGTCAAACTTTCTTTATTAGTTAACATTGGTCAATAGGAGAAAGCAAAATTTTAACGTTTCGTTCATCTACTGAAATAAAATTAAAAAAAAGTTTATCTCCTCATCCTACATTTAAAATCAATTCATGGATTAATTGTCAACTGGTCTAGCAAAGGTTGCAGTTTTGTGATATCCCTTGCTGTGCTTTGCTTTGTGAAATTTGTTCCTCTGTCGTGCTTTACTCTGTCGAAAGAAGAGTGTTGTGTGTGGAGAGAGTGTCGAGAGATGGACGAGATTTTATGCGTGTTAGAATTCTAATTCAGAAGACTTGAGCCTATAATTATAACATGAGTTGAACTTAATATTTGGAATTGTGTTAGAATTAAATTCCAATTCTTGATGGGCCGCCAAACAATGGAAATAAAATTCTGAACCCCAATTCCAAATATCAATTCCAATTCTGGGCTTAATTTCAACATCCAAACGGGCTGCAAATGTTCTATCCATTCTGTTCTCTTCCACGACTGTCTTGGTTCAATTTCTGTCACATGCATGACTGCATGCAAATTGAATTTTCAATAGCTGGTTAGAGGATATGTTATCATGTTATGTTATTTTGGGGAAGACCTCATTCTAGAGTAATTGGTAGAACTTGTGTAGGTTTGAGTCTGAGCTTAGCTGGACATCTGTATCCTTCATGATTGGTACTGCTGGCCTTTGAACCATAGCAGAAGTTTTCCTGATATTTGCGATGATAACTTGATATTCCAGGTCCATTCCACCCAAACTAAATGAGGCAACATCTGATCTAATAGATGCTATAACTGTAGAAGATGAAGCTGAACCGCCACAGTTGAATCAGACAGTTGGAGAAGACAAATCCACATCTTCCATTGCAGAAGAATGGGAACAGCTGGTTGTTAGTGAAGTCCACAAGATTTATTCTCCCACTTCTATTTCCAAATCTAAGATGGATGTAGTAGTTTTATCCTCACCAGATAGTAATAAGGAGTTGGATGTAAGAACTTCAAGGATTTTAGAGAGACTGGAGTTGCCAAGACAGTTGAAGACGAAGGTCACTTCTCCCAATATCACAACCAGCATCCTCCCAGAGACATGTGTGCCAACTAAAAAGCCTCTGATCCCATTCCAGCTCACTCAAGCGGCAGATCAAAGTTTGACTCCAAGCCAGTTAATGAGACCCAATTTCCAGAGGCTAAAAAGGAAACTCAGATGATAAGAAGGTTGCCTTCGTGTGCAAAAGGGAGACTGCAGAAGTATACGAGGTTAGTGAACACTTGCTTGCAGTAAAGTCTGACAATTGAATGTTCTGCTACGTGTAGACTGTGCATGAGATGCATACACAAGCTTGAAAACACACTGAAACGATGCTGAAGTAAAAAGCAGCAGGCTTGAACACTAAAAGTAGTGTGAGAATTGAAGTTTCTTCTTCTAAGGTGAAACATTCAAATTTGCATGCAAAAGTTTGCCATTGTCATTCCGTAATATATATATATATATATATAAGAAAACAAAAAGAAAAGGTAGAGTACATTCCTTATGAAAATCCAGGATTTACATAAGATTGTAACGAATTGTAACCTGTTCAAATTGTTTAATTTAAGTTATTCCGTCGCTTACGACCTTAAACTAAAAGGAATGAGTTTACTAACTAGAGGGTTTAGGGTTGGGCCTTGACTTAATTCGGATGGATTTTTAACACATGCTTGCTACATTTGGGTTAACATTTGCCACGCCGAGTAGAGTTTTGAATTGCATCGCCTCTAGCCACTGGGCTAGGGAAATGATTTGCTGACCACGCGGAATCCAAAGGTGTAAAAAAGCGCGTCGTTAAGGTAGTTTCGGGTCCATAAGCATAATCAGGCCTAACAGGGTCCCATACTAAGAAAATTCTTCGAGTCGCGGTTCTCCTATATTACCAGCTAATGGTGTTACAGGCTCTTTAAAATATATGAAGCACAATAGTTGGATACTGAGGTATTCATCTTTTTCACAACTTTTACTTAATTAAGAGTTGGTGAAAATATTAATTTCTCCATTACAATGATGGATGCCTCAACTTCAAGACTCTATTCCTCAAATATTTTTTTTAAAAAAATGAGATAAATAATACTCACATTATATAAGCCTTCTGTTTCCTAATTATTCCCATGCAATCATTTTCTTCGCTTTACGTGTTTCATATATTTTGAATGAGTTTGAAAATTTTATCCCATGAAAAAGATCTTAAATTTTAAATATTTGCTTATGAGAATTAATGAATTTCAAAGTATGAGAAAATAACATTTACTTGTCCTATGAAAGAAAATTAAATTTGTACATATGTCACATCTCTTTGAACATATTAGAAAAAAATATATTTTTTAAAGTGAAAAACAAGAAATGATATGGAAATTATTTAATGATTAAAAGATATAATCACATCTAATTAATTGTTGATTACAATATTTAAAGACGAAGTGAATTATGGTCCTTGCTGGACAATTCTTAACATTATCATTACAGTTTTAGTGAATTGACGCATCTCGCCATCCTACAAAATAAGAAAATAGACAATGCCTTTATATTCCTCTTATATTTTGACATTCACATAGGTGAGGAAAACATTTAGTCATGCTCAAATACTACTTCCTTTATCTAACCCCAACCTTTTATCAATCAACGCACTATCTTCTGCCTCATTTTGTACTGAGAGTTGGATAGCAAAAGTCCTTGTAACGTGGTGGAGAGTGGGATCTTGGTGGAGCTCAAGAGGATTTGGCAAGTGGGTTTTTTCTCTCTCTGTAGTAACTGTATCCACTGAAAATTAGAAGTTCTCTTTATGAAAATCAAACTTAGTGTTTGTCTTGTGTGAGAAATCCAAAGCTAGGTGGCGTAGATCTTTTGTTAACGCTGGTGCCCCACAGTAAAACACCCCTTCAAGCAGGAAAGAGACGCGAATAATCCATCAACTAAAATTTTCTTTCTAATAGTTAGAGACGAGATAATGCATGACATAACTATTAAAGAATATATATATCCTTTGTCATTTATCTTTTCTATCTGGACCCAGCATGGAATATTTCTTTAAATGAAATTATATAAAGAAAGAGAGGAGGTCTTTGTACTAGCTAACAGCAGCCAATCATGAAACTTGAAAGTATTTGATAACTCATTTTCCTTTTTAAAGAATTGTCATAAGCGAAAAAAAGTAATTCTCTTGATAATGCAAACTAAAAATATTTCTTATAGAAAAGATGGCATATGATTAGGGTGTCTTTGAGATAAACACTAGTTTATTAAACACCCTCACCATTATGAAAAGCACCCATTATCAATTAACATAATGTCCTTTTCATTTCTTTGTAGGAAAACTTGACAGAGCAGAGGGAGGAGCAATAATGCAGAAAAGGGCTCAAGTGGGGATAACTTATAAATAAGCATTAGCATTGGAATAAAAATATGATATATATGTACTAACTTTAGTAAAATAGCAGATGAAAGTGGACTTACCAACTCGAGAATCTGGATGATTAGAGCAATTCGCTTGTAGACATTGCGCCAATTGGGTTTGGCAAAATGGGACTTAACCCTAGTGCCAGATACAATATCAACTCCATTCTTGGCATGGTGAATGGACTGAAGCATGGCAATTAGGGCAGATCTTGCATCACCTTCTTCATAAACACTAGTGCAATAGTTGTGAAGCTCTATAACATGATTTTGGTCTAGTTCTGCAACCTCATTCATTACCCCTTTAAACCAGTCAAAAGACCCTTGTTCCCTTGTCACCCAATAAAAGTATGCTCTTCTTGTCTTGAAATTTTCTTTTCTTTTTTGTGCGTTAGGACTAAATGTTTTTGGTAATGTACCATTTTCTAGTGCATCTTCTTCTTCTTCCCTAATGTTGTTCACTATATCCTTAACTATGCTTATCATTGGGGTTGCTCCAATTCCTAGTCCCACAAGTAGAAGCACCTCATATTTCTTGTAGTCCTGTGCTGGTGCTCCATATGGACCATCAATCAATACTCTTGGAAAACTGTTCAAGATCATCATTAATTTCCATAATTGTTAGAATAAAAGCCATTGACTAACTTCACTTAATTGCAAACAAAGCAAGACAAACATATTCCTTTTTTCATTGGAATGGAAGGAAATTATCTATGCTAGAGTTATCAGTGACGTAAAGGACAATGATTTTCACTTTAACACAAAGCCATGCGCATGTGTTGTGTCGGTTAGGTCTCCTTATCTATGGTAGGGCAACAATGAAAATTTTATACTATGATCATCAATCTTGGTATGTTTGTTATGTTCATCTATTTGGATTACTTAATGTAAAAAATCTTCTAAAACACAGTTGGCAATTTATGGCTTAATTAAGTCGTGGAGCAATTAATTAAAAATAGCTATCATACTAAAGTCTGTCAAAGATGCTGCTTCTATTATTTTGTCTTTTGGTATGGTAATCAGTTTACAATACTTGATAAAAGAAATGCACTATGATCCAAATAACTGATGAGTGACAACGATGAGATCAAAGAACCAAGGGTGGAAGTTAGCTATACCGGCAGGAAGCACTCTGAAGTGGATAGTCCACAATTCCGGTCGAAAGCAAGAAAAATCAGTATAGACATATCAGAGAATTTCCATATTTACACATCCCATTGAAATCATGTGCAGTTTGATTGTGGGTCCTCAATATAGGTAGAGGTCCACTTTTCCTTGTATATTTTTTGTCTTCTTTCTGGTTTCCTAATTCCTAAATCACCTAAACATGTCATGGATTGTTTTATGTATACTTATTACTTACCCCTTTATGGCTTTGATCTATTCTTGTATACGTGAGAGTTTCTTGAATGTCCATGTACATTTACAGGTATCTGTAGAGCTAATAAACTATACCAAAAAAAATTGTCATTAAAGTTTTAGACCTTAACAACAACCTAGCCAAGCTATCAAATACAAGCTAGGACTCATGACGTCATCATTCTCTTCTAGGTTAGGTTTGTAAGCAATGAATTTTTATGCCCAACCGCCCAAGATTCACTCTTAACTTAGAAGTTGACCTAATATCATGCTTGTCACGTACGTAGAAATGTTTGATCATGAAAATACAAGTGGGTTTTCTCTAAAATATGAAATTTTGGCTTACTGTGGATTGCTCTTTTCTTGAAAGCCGTCAGCTCTAAGAAGTCCACTTTTATCAGTAGCAGGCGGTTGGCACACCTGGAAAAAAAAAAAAAAAAGAATTGGCCACAATAATCGCCACCAAAAGGGGAGTAAGAATATTGGATTTTCCCAAGAAAAAAACACATGCCTGTGAGAATACTGTTTTAAGTTGCCTTGTCCAATCACCCAAAGTTCTAATGTGAACACTTAGATAATCATCTCCAGGAGCGGAAGTGATAGAAAATGGATGCCTGTTGACATGTGATTTTTGGCATTTACCATTAAGTGTAAACAACTAATAATCCTACCATTACAGTTAGTACCTAATTAATTAAAAAAAAAAAAGGTGATCAAGTGTTGCGTACCATTCAAAGGGAGACACAGCGGCGCAGTTGACAAACATGTACTGTCCACTCTTGTATCTAAATCCTTGAGGCTTTGACATGTGAAGCGCCAATACATTTCCAGGATAAATAGCTACCTTCAATGTCAAAAACAACAATATTTACTCATTTAGCACAATTCCAATTTTATTTTATTTTATTTTATTTTTTTTTGCGAAATAAGAATCAAGTTCTTTTACCTTTCTTATAGTAACAGCCTTGATGCTTGACCTTAGTGCCCTAGTCAATCTTTCACTAGCATAAAGTATTACAGGAACAGCCAAATACATCCAGGTCTGCCCATATACACAGAAATGTAGATGCAATTCTCAATCAAATAATGTAAATTTTTTTAAAAAAATTACAAAGTAATTAATTAGATAAATTGCTCACCGTTTTCTTGTACAATTTATGGGTCAGGTACAGATAACAACCATGCACAACGAGCAAGGTGTAGACGATAACGAAGAGATGGTGAGAGTACCAAAAAGCATTGAACCCAGTAAGCTTCTTGAGGAAAGTAGGCAAATTGAGCTTGTTACGCCTGAACCAAGGGGCAGCTAATGTAAACGCTATTGCCATTAAAACCACCATTATGATCCCAGTTACTCCCTCCACTGACTTAACAAAATGCCAATAGTTTGAGGGTTGGTCTCCGAAGAATGGCTGCATTAGTTTCCACTTCTCTTCACTTGTATGAAGAAGGCGAGGGAAGTCGCAGGCTAAATGAGAAATCGCATGCAAACCAACTCCAATTGTGATCCCAATTGCTATCACCTTAAAATTTAAAAAAAAAAAAAAAAGAAAAGACTTTTTATTTTTAGTTTTTAGTTTATTTGGCTCCAACTCATTTAAAATCTTTCGATTGTCGAGAGACAAATGCAAGGATACTGAAACAAAGACATTAAATTAAGAAAAATACCTTGTGGAAATTGAGGTTGTCATCAAAAGGAACCAGAACACCTAACTTGGTCTTATTCCTGAGCCAAGTAAGGGTGTTTCTGCATACAGGTAGTAGGATTAAGGCCATATTCAATTTCAGTGTCTCAGCTGCACCTTTGGCAATACAGACACATTCACCCATTACTTCATATGCAGCTCGGCGTCGATACTGCACGTACTTGTATGCAAATAGGCCAGCCATAACACTAATCCATAGAGCCATCACCCAGACTCTTTGCCAATTGTCTAAAACGAAGTACTTGGCGCTTCTACCCCACCTCCTTAATGGGTTATCATCTAGCGTGGGCTTAAGCTTCTGGCTTAGCATTTGGCTCAGGTTTTTGCTCTCTCCTACTCTTACAGACTGGTTTGGACCTTGCAACAGAAGCATTTCCAGGTTCTCTATCTGTTTTTTAAACAATAGTCACACATAATCAGTGACCTACAACAAACAATTTGCACATGAAGAACGAGCGGACAAAATATCAATTTCCCATTTGCTTTACCATGATATATCCATGATTTTCTGGATCTAGCTCTTCCATGATCAAGGCTGCATACTCCTCCGCTTGCTTTTGGATGTTGGAGAGTTTATTTGCAGAGGCGCTAAGGGTAATAATCTGTGATATAAAATAATTAAGTTAATGTCTATTAGCCTAGAATCTTCTTCTGATACAATCACATGCTTTGATCCACTGAAATTAATGAATGAAGCTATAGAAAAATATGAGTCAAGTCATGGATTAATCTCTCATTTGCTTCTTTTGGACTGGAAGTTCGTATACCTCTCTGACTTCGTCTTCTGTGATTCTTCCATCTGCATCTTTATCGACCCTGCAAATAGTTTTTCAAGTCTCAGCTCCAAAATCAAGACTTAGTTTACACTATCTTCACATCCATACCAAGAACATCAGGATTCAAAACCAAAAGAAACATTACATGTCAAAGAAAGTTTGGAGCCTGGAATCAAAACTCTGATTCGAAATCTGTTCCCAGAATTCCTTCAGCTCATCCTTACAAATCGAATCGCCTTCTATGTGTCTCTTCCTAGCAAGTGCATTAAACAACTCCCCTGCAAATTCCTTTGACTCCTTCATCCCTGCCATTACACAGGTAACATCAATTAATTAATTAGTAACAAACAGAAAATTAACACTTACACAACATAGGTCAAGAAGGCTAGTTTTTTAAGTACCTATGCACTCGCAGAATCGCGAACGAGGAAGCAAACCATTGGTAGAAGCAGTAATATCATCAAACCTCTTCTCCACAACAGCCCATCCTGCACCTCCATCAGTCTTGCTAATAAACTTAAGCCCCTTCAAAGCATAAGCAGCAGCAGATTTGGTCCTTTCAAGGCGAGCAGGAGGAGGCCTTTTGGAGAACGAAGCCAAACGCTTTATTTCCTGCCTAATCTTAACAGAAGCATTCCTCACAATTTTCGAAGCAGATCTTTTTTCTAGACTTTTAGCAAGCAGTGAAATTTCATGATCTTCTTCCTCTGCATTTGCAGCCTTAACACTCTGCACTGCAACGGAATCATCACGAACATCGAGAGTTACCTCCAAATACTGCTCATCCTGTGATGAACTTGGTTCTGGAATGTTGAACCTGGCGCTTTTTTTTCCTGCTCTCTTGTTAAGAACTCCGCATAACGGTCCACTATAAGGTATCTTTTCACCTGCTACAAGTTCCGTATCAGAATGGTGGTGCTGATGATGGCTGTTATCTTCTCTGCCCATATCTTGCATCTGACCGAAAATTCAAAAGATCGTATCTTTATATGTATATAGTACACAGAAAGCAACAGAAAGAAAACAGATGGCCCTTACAGCTGCATTAAAGAAAATGGAAACTGATCAGTTCTGTTAGTTTCCTTTTCTCTTAGGTATATAAGGGAAAATGCTGCATTGCTATATGAATATATAGAGAGAAGTGGAAATGGCAGAGAAGTGAGGGTGTGAACAAGGAATTATTATAATATTGTGAACTCATCTAATTTGAACTTGTTTTTTATTAAATTAATGTTGAAAGTTTGGTGAATTACTTAATATTGAAACATTAATGAAGATTAGAACAAAATATTATACTGTATGTTCATTCAATTTTGGCCGTGTTTATTTGTATTTGGTCGGCACATGGGATGATTAGAAAGCTCCTGTGCCCATTTTCTTCCCCCTTCCTAGCAGTGTAGTCCGCACTGACATACCCTTGACTTTTACTTTTACTCAATAATATTGTGAAATTACTTTCTGAAGGAAGAGATTTTAGTAAAAGATATTATTACATTTGTGGTTGTTGAAGAGGATGATTGATTGATTAATATCTTTACACGAATTTAGTATTTTTTATGATTAAATTAATTTTCAGACTATATTTATTATTAATTATAAATAATATTAAATTTATATATTACACGATGCGTCAATAAATAATATCATCTCATTTAAACTGTATTATTTTTAATATATTTATATGTAATAAATATAAAATAATATGTAAAATCTATATAAAGCATTAATATTTATTTATGTGCAAAATCAATACGAGGTGACTCAATGAAACATTGTTGCTTGTTAAGATAGCATTTGGAAGTTAAAAAATCGAAATATGTAATTAGCCACCGAAAATATAATAATAAATTTTAAATAAATTTAATATTTATTTTTATTAAATAAATAATTTATTATTATTTTATAAAAATAATAGTTAAAAAATAAAATAAATTTCTTAAAATTTAAAATTATATACAAAAGTAATTATAATAAAAGATTATCTATTAATTTATACTTTCAATCTTATATAGCATATTTTCAAAAAAAATTTATTAAATTTGAACAAAGTAATTCTTGATAATCAATTAAGTAAATAATATTAAGTATATCATAATAAAAATTAAAACTAACAGATAATTTTAATATATATATATATATATATATATATATATATATATATATATATATATATATATATATATATATAAAAATATATATCTATCTATATAGATTTTATATATAAATAATTTATATAGTGTGAAAAAATGTATGTATATATTTTATG